>BQNB010028800.1:2433-56312 GCA_026074375.1 Tanacetum coccineum
CTTTCTCAAACGTTAAAATGGATAAATATTCAAGGCACGATTCGCAACTAGCTAAAACGACGATTTTTGATAAAACGGCTAAAAACAAAAATAATAAACTCCAAAAAAATTAGAAATAGAATTAAGGCTCGGTCAAAATATTGACCGTAAAATACGAGATGCTATAATGGTTGAGCCTGAAAAACCTTTAAAGAAGAAAGATCAAATTGCAATGGATGAAGAAGTTGCTAGAAATCTTAAAGCTCAACTACAAGCTGAATTGGAAAAAGAAGAGAGGATTTCAAGACTAAAGGAAGAAAAATCCAACATAGCTTTACTTGAATCATGGGATAACACACAAGCTATGATGGATGCTGACTTTTAATTGGCTCAACAAATGCAAATAGAAGAACAAGAACAATTGAGTATTGAAGAAAAGTTAAAATTGTTTGTAGAACTCTTGGAGAAGAGAAAGAAACACTTTGCAGCATTAAGAGCTCAAGAGAAAAGGAGCAAGCCACCAACTAAGGCACAAAAGAGAAATACAATGTCTACCTATTTAAAGAACATGGCTGGATACAAACACAATCAGCTGAAGAGCAAAAGTTATGATGAGATCCAAGAGATGTTTGATAAAGAGATGAAAAGGGTAAACACTTTTGTAGATATAAATATAGAGTTGATGAAAAGCAGTGAGACAAGAACAGAAAGAAGTTCTAAAAGAGCAGGGGATGAGCTTGAATCTGATAACTCAAAGAAGCAGAAGATAGATAAGCATGTTGAAGCTGAAAAAGATGATGTATCAAGAAGGAGCAGTAGGTGTCTCGAGGTTCTAATTGTTGTGACAAAGAAGTTTATGTGTAACTTTGATTTAGGGCTTGTTATTGGACGTAACACAACATACAAATGATGAATAAATGGCGACGTTTGGCAGGATAGCAGGTTGTGCACTAATAATGATGTGAATTGATGCACATCGTAGTGAAGCAGCAGGGTTTGACGATTAGTCTAGCAAGGGGAAGTTTCTGTTTTTGAAGTTTGTTGACATGAGAAACAGTTTGGAGTGTTGTTAAAAGACTACTACTGTTCTTGATTCGAGTTTGTATTGCTCACGTTGATTATTAAAGCTGCTTGGGCTTGAAGGTATGTTAGTACTGCTCAACATTTATTTAAACAGCTTCAAGAGTGTGCTGAAATGTTAGTACTGTTCGACATCAGTTTATACTACTTGGTTCTAAAGTTAGTACTATTGCAAGTTTATGCTGCCAAAGTAAAGGTACATTACTACTATTTGTATTTGGGTTGTGACCACGAAAAAAAGAAAGAAGAATTTTTTTTTGGGTTGTGCTATGATTTGGACGAGTGAGAGAAACAAAGATTTTGGGCCTTAGTTGTGCTTCTGACGTGGAGAACAAAAGAGGGTTACATCCATTTTTTTTTGTTATAAATACATACCATTCGTCCTAGGTTTTATTCGAACAAACACAAAGAAAAAGTAGTTGGACACACACATGATCATACAATTCGTTCCTTGGAGAAGCAATGACGACACAAAGTGACAGCTTACTGACACTAAAAACTGTCACAAAAAGAATGGGAGTAAAGAGAATGAAGAATTAGTGACACATTAGTGATAGATTAAGTGTCGCTAAACGCTATGGGAGGAAGGAGAATGCAGTTTAGTAACGGATTAGCGACAGCTTTGTAACAGATAAAGCGTTGCTAACAACATGGGAGGGAGGAGTAACCTTAACAGTGGACATTACTTAGTACTTCTTCCTTTAAAAGTTAATACTGCTAGCATTAAATTTGTACTGCTAGTTTGTACTGCCTATTATGACCGACATCAGACAAAGAAGAGTACACACACAAGAAGGAAGTTTTTGGTTTTGGTTTCTACTGTTTGGAACAAGTTATGATTTTAAATGTTCTTAAAAATTTAAAGGCTCGTATTTATTTGAAGAATTAGTTACGAAGAGGATTATTTATCACCTATTTGAAGTTGAAGTGGAGTTTCACAGGTTTGTGATCTTATTATACCTTTTAGCAAGAGGTAACTTGTTCATGCTTTACAATGTTGTGACGAAGACTTGTCAAATCTAGCAATAGGTGTTTGCTATCACTATAAGGAGTTACGTTGTTGTGCTCAGTGTCTCATAGAAGATGAGGATTTTGACAAAGAGGTTGCGATCTACTTATATTTCACAGATTTATTTATAAGTTCGATGTCACATGGATAGTACAATATATAAGACACAAGTTTAGGTTATTCTACTTCAGCATCAAGTTGGTTATACTTAGTTTTTCTTCATCAGTGATCATTACATAGAGCCTACAGAATTGAAGATTCAAGAAATGGTTAACATATGGGTTTCAAGGGAAGCTTATTGTTAAAATGTTTAACCATTTACATGCACCACATGAGGTGAAGGTTTTTACTACTGTAAGTCATTATTACTACTGCTAGTTTAAGTTTCTACTGCTCAAGTTCATTTATCTTAAGGTGCGTCATGGAGGGTAATTTGAGTTGTTGGAAGGCTGGATTAGAAGTGTGATAGTGGTTTGTGGTTGTCGAAATCAAAGTTGCATACTTTAGTCCCCTATTTGATTATGACAAAAAGGGGAAGAAGGCGTTACAAAGATGATTTGCAACTTGTAGATCCTTGGTGGTATAGTTCTATTCTTTCATATATATTAGCTTCAGGGGAAGAAGCTCGTGCTTATTTTGGTTTTGTCATTATCAACTAGGGGAAGATTGTTGGGAATTATATTTGAGTTGATAAGACAAAACATATGAAAGATGAAGGACTTAAAATACAAAGGAGGAATTCTTCAAAAGATGGAAGATTTTGAAGATTCTGAAGATAAACTTAAATGTTAAAAAGATTTATTAATATCTTTATTTGTTCTTATCCTTTATAAACCTAATATCTCTACTATATAAAGAGATACATGTCATTAGGTTTAGGTGTACAATTTGTGAGTTCCTGTACCTAAACGTGTGTGTGTGTGTGTATGTATTCTAGGCGTAGAGATTTAGACGCCATATGTAGTTTAGCCTCAAGGATCTTATGATCCCTGTTACAGTTCATTGATGTAACCATATTGTTCTGATCAAATAATATTGGGGCTTGGAATGTTTGGTAAAACCTTGTTGAATAACATTGTTCTTTATGTGTTTATTCGGCTGTGCATATGTTTATGTTTAATGTTATTATATCCTAGATGGCTTAAACGATCCTAGAAGATTATCAACGTTTCTTTAATCTTCACACACTTATTGAAATTCTTTTGTCTTGTAATTGAGCTTTCAAGCCTTGAATTTCAAAATATTGTTCACGTTCTCTCAGAAAGACGTTTGACTGATTTTCTTTGAAAGATTTGTCATTTTTTATCTGTTCTTTACATTGTTATAAAGCAAGTTCAAGATTAATCGCATGTTTCTGAAGTGCTTCAAAACTCTTTGACATTGTTCTACTTTTTGAAAGTTCTTTTCGATTTCATTTAAAAACTGTGTTTTTTGAGTGTCCAGTTGAGAAATGAGAGAGTCTACTTCATGTTCAAGAGAATTAAAGTATCTCAAATCAGCAACCATTTCCTTTTTCAAAAACAAGTGAAATTTTTCTAAATCAGCATTGATTCTTTGAATTTAGGGACAAAAATTCCTTCAATTGTATTTTGAATGAATGGATCTATGTGACCAAAATATGTTCTATTCGCGATTATTTGTTTGCAACGTTCCACTCCATCAAAAATTGTGTCAACACTTTTTTTAATTTTGAAAAGTTCTTTAGAGCTTTTACACTTTTGATCCCATGAAATGGATTCATCCATTCGTTTTTCTAACAAAGTTGTTTGTTTATTAAAAGACTCTTTGGAATTTTCATTCTTAGCAGATGTATGACTCATTTTTGACTCTTTTGAAAAATATTGTTGTTCAGGCGACTTTTCACGTTGTGGAACGAACAAATCATAAAGATTATTCAACTGGTCATAATCAAAAGGTCTGATTAAATCGCTTAATTTTGATCGACTTTCTTTTGCAAGACGAATCATTTCGTCAGATTCAGGGGCTAACATTAAAGCAAGATTATCATTATAGCAACCTATATCATACAGACGAGGATTCGCTCTTTGAGCTTTCTTGAGGAACTCAGGTTTGGCAAAACTCGTTTTACAATTACGATTAAGCATATTCATTGTTTGAACTGATTGACCGGTTTTATATACAATATCATCTAAAACCTTGACTTTGTTTTCTAAAGCAATGACCTTATCAATTTCTTTGTCTTCACGAGTTTTGTAAAACTTAATCTGAGCCTCTTTTTCTTGTGACATTATGGAGATGGTTTCTTGATGTGCAAAAAGCTCCTTTTTCATATTCGAAATTGTTTGATTTAAATCATTTATCTTTCGAGTATATTCATTAGATGACTTTTCAGATTTCATTTTGTATGACATTAAATCCCCTTTAGCTTTTGCACAATCAATTTCCACCTTTAACGCGTAATTTACATCATGATATCTATCAAGTTTAACTTGGAACTTCTTAAGGTCTTTGAACATCAACTGATTAGTCTTTGACAGTTCATTGTTTGCTTCTTTGAAATGGTTATTTGATGATTCTAAACTTTTATTTTTGGTTTTGAAATCCTCAATTTCGCCTTTCAATTTATCAACTAAAGCCTTGTTTGATGTTTCCAAAAATTTATTACGGTTTTTGCTGTCATCAATTTCACATTTTAGTTTCTCAATTAAAGAAGCAAGCAAATCACGTTCTTTAGCAAGATCATCATCATCCTGGTCAACCGTTTCTCCATTATTACACATATCCAATGAATCAATAGTGATGTTAGTGTCACCTTGTTCCTCCAGATATGTGTCATTAACAGATTCAGGTTGCCCATGATGTTCATTTTCAATGGCAAACACATTATAGTTATCATCACTAATTTGTACCTTTTGCAATGGCTCAGCATCAAAGACGAGTCCAGAATTATCAGCAGCATTTGGAGTAACCTCTTGAATTTGTGCCATGTATATATAATGTGCTTCCAATTCCTAATTTTCAGGTTCATCATCAATGTCATCCCTCCAGTCAGCTTGCTCTGCATTCAACTGAAATCCAGCTTCCTCTTGCTTACACAATATCATTTTCTCTTTGTGATAAGTTGTATCCTTTGCCCGTTTTGATTTTTGACATTTCCTTGCTACATGCCCATATTCCTTGCAATTATAACACTAAATCCCAAACTGCTGCACCACCGGTGTACCTACATTCTCCCTAGCCCTAACAATATTAACTACCCTCTGATTATCATACCCAGTGCCTCTGTTAATCCTTGGAGTATTATCATGATTTTGTCTACTGGTGTTTGATGAAGTTTTAAGGTTGTTGTTGGTAGGTTTGTAGATTTTCTTAAATGATAGAGAAATTAAAGCCATGAGTTTATCAATCTCCTTGTCCTTTGATATTTCATCATCTTTAGCTACCATGGTAGATTCTTGATCATAAGTGGGTGTAAAAGAGTTGACAATTGCTTTTCCTCTATTTCTGGTAGCAACTTGTTATGATTTGTTTGAGGAATTGTGAGTGTAGTGAGTAGGATGGGTTTGAGGATGGTAAACTGGTTGTCATTGAGCAACAAGTGCAAGTGGATTAGCAGTACTTGCTAGTCTTTCAGCTCTTATCTCATTGACTTCGTTCTAGTGTTGCTTCAGAATGTCATAGAGTTTGTGATAGGAGATAGTCTTTAGCTCTTGACTTTGCTTAACAAGTGTCACAAACCTTTACCATTCTAGTTTTAGTTGAAGTAAGAACTGAACATTCACTTGATGATTGGTAACATCATACTGATTTCTAACAAGCTCATTCATCATCTTGTAGAACCTTAAGTAATACGATTCAATTGGTTCACCATCCCGTGATGTGATGAATTATTCCTAAACTACCCAATTCTGAATTCGGTTATTCAAGATCTTAACATGATTGATTCACATTGTTTCAACCTTTCAATAGCTTTCCACATTTCACTGATTTGACAAGCAACAACTGTGGAGTTGAAGTCATTAGCTCTTCCTGTGCACAAATATTGAAAGCTTCAGATCAGAATGTTGTTAATCTGTATGCTCTTGTGAAACATTTGTAGTTTCCATTACCTTCTGTTAGTGTTTCTGAACTACCTTCAGCAATCGAAAGTTTTATCAGTCCATTTGAATTTGTTAAGGTAGCGTGCTATAAGGAATAGTGATGAGTTCATTGTTAGGTTTGGTGTCGATGTATCTCTTGATTCTAGATTTCCACTGAACGTAATTACAAGGTGCTAACATTGGTGGACGGTCTTTACCACCTGCTTCCATGATGGCATTGTGAAGAGCATTCGATGTTTGAGTTTGCAAATTGGTATTGGTATTTGACATTTTGATGTTGTGAATGGATATCGGATCTTAAGTAGGTAAAGTGATTGTTGTTGTGGACTGAAATCAATTAACGTTCACGGGATTTTACAAGTCTTTGATTAAAACCGAGAAAAGAATCGTATCTTTCGCGGGATTTTACAAAATCAAGAAGAAACCGTGAAACAATGATTAATTGTTATTGAAACCGTTGTTGAAATTGAAGTACGTGAGCTTTTGTAACGATTAATGAGCTTAAAACGATGAACGATGCATAAACTTTCAACTTAAAATGAGTAACGGTTGATTAAAACTCAAATAAGGACTAACGGTGCACTTACAGTTCAGTTTGGATGACTAACAGGTTGTTTTAAAAGAATAAGGACTAACGGTGTAAAGTTGTTTTAACAAAAAGGGTTATTAATCAAAGAAAGGACTAACTTTAAAATTGTCTTTGAGTTGAGGGACTGCATGTGACCACTTTTTATTTTAGTTTAATAATTAAACAAATTCCCTCCAACTGGTCTTCTCTTTCGTTTGAATTTTAAAAAATGACAACGTATGTATTTTTAATCTCGCGTAGTGGAGCGGTTATTGTCGGTGAAAAATAAATACACCACGTTGATCGATAACGGATCGCGATCATAATGGTATAAGTTAGAAGACCCGTAATTAACCGTCACTCGAACGTGTATAGTTTTGTTCTTGTGGACTTGCTAGTTTAGTTCACTACACAATATTACGAATTCGGTTTCAAAGGGAATGTGAGTCCGATCATACTTGTAAATTGCGAGTTCGGTTGAACTTGTAAATTGCGAGTTCGGTTAAACTTGTAAATTGCGAGACCGGTAGAACTTGTAAATTGCGAGTTCGGTTGAACTTATAAATTGCGAGTTCGGTTGAACTTGTAACTGCGAGTTCAGTTGAACTTGTAAATTGCGAGTTCGGTTGAACTTGTAAATGCGAGTTCGGTTGTGCTTGCTTTGCTAATCTGGTTGATGAAGGCTGCGAATTCGGTTGTACTATCGTCCTTGTCTTTGTCTTCTAGCAAAACCCAAACCGTCCTTGTCCTTGGAAGCTAAAGTTGTGGATCTTGGTCTCCTTGTTGTTTCAAACTGTGGACCACAAAGGAAAAACCACCCAAAATAAGCTAGTAAATAAGCTCGAGATATAAGCTCTTGAATGTAAGCTTTTGACTCGAAACAACCCAAAACCTCAAAGTTAAGCCGAGAGACAATAAGCTCAAAACCTTTTAAGCAACATGTAAAACACCTTAATAAGCCATGACCCAGTTTCTACTATAAGCTATAAAACATTTGACACAAGAAAGATGGAGGCTTTTGATGAAAATAAGCAAGAAAAATAAACTACGGCTTAGACTTAGAAAAGACAAATATTAAGCTCATGACAATAAGCTATTAATAAAATAGCAACAATGAGCTAAAACGTATTTTCCAAGAATAAAGGTTGAAAACCCAACATATGATTCAAAATGATATAAGCTCAAGTGATACCGAGGTAAACATAAGCCCAAATGAGAGACAAAACTTTGTTAACATAAACAGACTTAAAGTTTTGAAAATTTTAAAAGTTTAACGAGTTAAAAAAACAAAATAAGCTTAACAATAAGCCATAAATAAACTAGAAGATAAACCACAATCGTGTCACAATCCACCCCTTGGCTACTGATACCACATGTTATCCTAAAATTTAACCCATATCACAACAATAAGCCATATCAATAAGCAATAAGCTAGAAAAGAGATAAAGGAAAAATGGAAAATTAGGGAGAGAAAGTAGAGAGAGAAATAAAGATGGAAGATTAGATTAGAGAGAAGTTTGGTGAGTTACAAATGAAAGCAAATGCAACCAACACCCTCTCAATGTGTGAAGAGGGTCCTATTTATAGTCTCATACCCATATGAAGTGTATGGACTTTCTTCTTGGGCCGGGCTTGGTTTATCTTGGGCTTTGAGCCCAAAACATAGACAATATTAGATTACAATCCAAGCCCGTTGAACCCGACTAGCCTATTACTTAACAAGACTAATTACGACTAATAAGACAGATAACATTCTTGTTCGACTTATATAAAATTAAGGCTAACAAGGGCTACTAGGTAGGGATCGGGTAGGTAGTGGATGAACACCTGATGTCAAAGCAGTCTGAGCGGGGAGTGACTCAACAGTCTTACTCAGATCCTCGTCTGATGAGTCGTCACTAGAATCCAGTGGGTATCTAGACAAAGACGGTATGCGATCCGATGATGATGGTGTAGGTCTAACGGGTAAGGTAGTGATCTCATCGTCAGAATCGGATATGATGTCAAACGGAATGAGCACTCCGGCACGTGGTGTAGTAGCAGGAAAAGGTGTGGGACGAAGTGGGGTCATAGTGCTCTGACAATCAAAGGTTTTATATAAGTAATCTTTATATAAAAGAAGCAGTATGGGTGCGAACATATATATAATGCAATCGTAAACATGTAAAGTATAATAGTCATGTAGCAACGGAAAGTGTATGATGTTATGATGAAATGAAATTGAGAAACAGTTATAGTCTAGGCCCACTAATGCAACCTAGTTCTCTATAACCATTGCTCTGATACCAATCTGTCACACCCCTAAAATATCGTAGCGAAAAGGTAACCGGGGGCGGGTGACTTCATAGCATCATAACACACATTAATAAAGAACGAACTCTATATTAGTCGTTTTGAAAAGTGATCATTTGAATTTAACAAAGCGGAATAAGTTTTCAATCGAGTACATTAGAATATTTAAACCCAAAAGTAATAGTTGTTCAAAAGTTATACAAATGATCAATATTATGCGGGAAAAGACTCTTTGAATGAGACATCATAAGAAAGCCATAAAAATCAAGCACCCTGAAAAACATTGCTAAAAGTATCAACAATAAAGTTGGTGAGTTCATAGGTTTATAAAACTATAAATGTGAATCACAAGATTTTAAAGTGTGTATGACAGTATACCAAATACATAGCCACACAAATACGTTTACTATCTCAAATGATACCGAAGCGTTAACTATAATCAAGAAAAAATGTCCATGCAGGTGCCTAACCCGGAACACCCGTAAAGTATCTCAAATGAAACTGCGCCCGTCTAACATGCACTGTACTATAGTCAAACCGGGCGGGGATGTCAACCCCAATAGGTTTATTCACTTCATGCTTACTACTAACGTTTCATGATAGCGGGGACTTATGTGCTAGAATAGGTAAAACAAACAATGTATCTCACCCCGAGATTTATAAAATAATTATAAAACAAGTTAAAGCGGGGCTATAAACTCACAACGTCTTGAAAAGTAATCACATTGTTATAAAATAAACGAGCATGTAAACAAGTTTGTAAAACGAGCAAGTAAACAAAAAGTTTGTAAACGAGCATGTATTCTCCCCCAAAATAGTTCAAAACAAGTAAAATAAGGGCTATGAGACTCACCTTAAGCAAATCAGTGAATGATGAATAATCAATGAAACGTAGAATAATAACCGACGAACGAAATATGAGCACGAAATCCTAACCGCGACTTAAATGAATAATGACGCGATTTAATGTAAGATAAAGGTAAAATTATGCACAAACTATTTTTAGAAAGTCAACATCACCCGCATATGCTTGTGTCATACTTTAGTTAGTCAAAACGTGATTTCGTAAATTATAGGGTTTTTAATTAAGTTTCGACACTTAAACCGAGAGTTACTATTTTTAGCAAGTTTAGAATCCCGAACATCATACGACGTCTAATTATATCCGTTAAGTTTACATTTCGCCTAACGCACTAAGTGTCCTAAAAAAGTCTAGTTTCCATTTTTATTTCGCTAATATATGTCTTACGTCTATCATATGTTTACATTTTAGTAAACTCCTAACACTTTTCTAATAATGTCTTTATAAAGTTTCTAACGCACCTAAATATTACATAAGGGTCACTTTATTATTTGCTAAGGTTTTTATACCTCAAACAGACCCGAAAACTCTCAAAAACCCCTTTTTATGTTTCTAACAGCTCACTTATAGTTTTAAAAATTCCAGATTTAGTCCGACTTTAGGAGAGCGTAACTCCTTCGTTATAAACATTCACGGCTCGACCAAAGGCTAAATTTGAAAGAAAAATAATTCTTTACAAAAATAATTCACCCGAAATAATTTTTGAGCTATTAAAACTTATATGTTTCGTCTAACTTAAAACGGTCGTATCTCCTTCGTTATAAGGCGGATTTTCGCGTTCTTTATATCCACGCGAAGGTAATAACATGTAGTAAAATATTTTCAAGGTTTAGGCTACCCAAAATGATTTTAATCACCCCTTAACGACCCTATTGTTTCAGACAACAACATGCATTAACCAAAATCTAATAAAAATCCACCACAACTTCAACAATACCCTTTATCTAACCTAAAGCCTTCACCAATGTTTCAACCAACAAAACTACACTAAACCTAGCCTAATCCCTTCACCAACAAGATACAACTTCACTAATCGACAAGTTTAACTACTAATCTAACTATATAAACCAAGATAACAATATATTAAGTGCAAAATTATGAAAAACATTTCCATCTTTTGAAAACCCATTTGTTTAGTTTAAGAAATCATACACAAACATATGGTGATATTAGATCTATGCATAAACATAAATCAAGAACAAGAAATCAGAGTGAAAGTTTTAAGAAATGCTTACAAAGTGTTGGTGACGATTTGAGAACCAAAGTGCACTTATTACCCAAAATAGCTAATGAAACCCTAGATTTTAAATACACAAAACCCTAGGTTATGTAACCCTTCAACCAAAGACCTTGTGAACCTTAAACCAAAGACTAAAATGGACTTGCTCTTGCCCAAGAGGCTGCTAAAAATATTAGGAGAGAAAGAGAGGATTTTTGCTTGTTTTGGTGAATGAAATGAAGTGAAATAAGAAGTGCGGTATATATAATCAACTAGCTAGGAAAATATCTAAGACAAACAAACATAAATCATTAAGTAGGTAAGGGGGGCGTGGGGTTTGGGTAAGAGGGGATGAGGAGTTGCTTGAGTAAGTAAAAGTGTAAGAGAAGTTTGACATTTGTATACAAGTTGGTAGATTTTATGTAAAAAGTCTTTTGGTGATCTTTTGTATGGAAATAGGCTTTGGCTGGTTTTTGTATGTTATATAGGAAGGGAAATATTTAATTTTTGCTAGAGTATAAGTATTGTAGGTATTGGTAAAGGTGGTGCGGGTATTTGGTAGTTTGCGCGTGCAAAAACGTATTAAAACGCGAGTTTAAGCGACTTACGTAAAAAGTGGTAAAACCAAATGTATATTACTTGTAAAAATAATGTTCATGAGACTGATAATATGTTTAACTGATGTAGGCTAAACTTAGTTTAGAGTCGGTGTGCGTCCAAAGACGTTTTTTGTTCTACGCGAGATAACTTCCCTGTTTAGGTTTAATTAAGTGCGTATATGCTCAAAATAAAATATGACGAGTTAATAATAAAATATTAACCTGAAAAATAGCCAGTTGTCACATATGTATCTTTGATTCATCCTCAAGAAGAGTCTCATTAAAGTACTGGTGTTCAACTAGTTAGAAGATCTTCTAGACCTTTTGTTTTTCTAAAAATTTCAACGATTTTTCTGTCGATTTAAAAGGTAAATATGGGTTGGAAAAATATGTTAACTAGTCTTATTTAACTAAAGATAATTTATTACTTTTGTACTTAACAAAGAGGTCAGCCCGCGCTTCGCTGCGGGGTGATGTCCTCTCAAAGACCAAAAACAATAGTCCTTGTAAATGAATATAATCTGAAAGTGCTAATGTTTTAAAAAGACAGTTTCCAAGCAAGGCCTAAAAATTAACCTTTGCGACATCTCTACATATTCGGCAACACATACTATACTTTGTTATGTTAAACAATATAATACATTGTCTTGCTACTGGAGCTGTCAGCTCCTGGTTCTCATTTGGTCTAGTTCTTCTGTTCTATAATCACGAACAGCAACCCCAACTGCCAAAAGCAGCAGATAAAATTTAGAAACATATTTGTGTAAGGAATTCCTTATTATTCAACATTTAACGCCACTCGTTCCCAACAAAGTAAGTATAATATAAAAGAGTACTTATAGTGCGTTGTCCAGCTATAATCTTTGACACGTTACTTAAGCGCAGCTGTTTCTCCTTCATCTTAACATACCAAATTACCGTTGTCTCATCTTGAATGATCAATCAAACATCACATTAATAAACTATAATTATGTATTGTATCTCATACGTGCAATTTTATAGACTTGAAAGTGATTCCGGTGCTGGCTGATAGAATTAAAGATGTTCTTGTTAGACCATGTTTTGCTCTCATGTTGGCTTTTGTAGGATATCATATTTCACAGCCCGGATGATGATTCTTGGATTTGGCTAGTTTCTAGAGAGAGAAACACATGAGAGATATTTTCTAGAGAGAGAAAGCTCTATGTGTAATATGGAAATGAATAATTGACTAGCTACCTCTTCCAAAGTTGGAAGAGGTATTTATAGTTCTTACAAATACAGGGTATTAGTACCCGGTTCAAAACCGATAATCATACAATTAACTATTAAACTACGAGCTATAATAAACAGTAAAATACACGGGGTGACCGAGTCTTTTTCTAATATCTAACAATCTCCCCCTAAGGGAGGTCACCCCTGAAAATACTAAATTTAATCACTTCAGTCTTTAGCTCGTGGACATTTGATTCTTCATTTGATATCTTGTACATTTGGGGTAGTGATCTTTTGATTCATCTTTGACTTGTCTTTGATTGTGATCTTGAGCTTTCTTGAGATCATCACCCAAACATAATCTTACATCATCTTGTAATGGATCGCCATCTTGTGCACTTGTGAAGAAATAAACGATATCAGAGTTTGCGGAAGCTTTGACACCTTTATGAGATCTTTCATAACTTCATAACAAGTGTAGGTCGTGTCTGAGCATTCGGTTATTCACTTGACATTTCTGGTACTGGGTATCTCCATCTCCATATAAAGGGAAAATTGATTTGAAAAATCAGTCTAAGTGTTAATTATGAAAATATTTTGTAACACTGCGAGAGTTTTGATTTTTTGTCAAATGTTCAATAACCGTCAATTCATATACTGGAACAAGTTTGATTCACGTAGAATCGCACCATCGTTTCTTTCCAGTTGACACAAGTTTGATTCTTATAGAATCGCACAAGTTACCTACCAAGAGCTTGTTGGATGTTGTCTCTAGCAGGATTTCCATCTTCATTGTGAAAAACCTTTATTTCACTCGGATGGTCTGGCAATATCACAAGGATAATGCATAGGACTCTTAGGATAGTCTTGTTTCCATAGTGTGTGAAAGACAAGAGAATTGGCAATGTGTCCTAACAAGATTAATTGATGATCTCTTGGCTCTAGACTCAATACTGCATTTTGGTTTTAGTGATCGGATGCTGGAGCTGACTGCCACCTTTTCAATATCAACTAACTCGGAGTGAGAAAGTCAATAGATTACGTGTTTAGTCTCCATGAGAAATGAAACATAAATCTTTTGAGAGATTCTGAGTGGCTAGGGAGGGTTGTGCATTGCATCACTGGGTCCATGATGTCAGTCTTCAATGTCAGCAATCATCATCGTGATTCTGACAGCATATGTATTGACCCGGTTTCTGCCTAAGTGTATGGAGGGCTTCTTTCTTTTCACCCTTTATCCTTATAATTCTTTTTCATTCTTCAACCCCTTCAGTGCTTACCGAGACTTCATGACTAGAACCTTGTTGGGTTTATTCCAGTACTAGCTCCATCTCAGTCGGCACTATTCCCTTATTCTTACTTTTTCTCCTTTTTTATGTCATACCTAAGGACTTCTACACTAACTAGTGGATTGTCCCTGGGCAGATCCCTCCGGTTCTGGCTGGATCATTGGAACTTGTACCTAACCTTACCAACCTTATATCTCCGATAAAGTAAAATGCATGGTCAGTCTTTTGGTACAGTTCTCCTCTCCATAAAACCAATTGAAAATTCAATTAAGGTACTTATGATATAAATATCAAAGCGTTTTGTACCTCGATTGTTTTTACTTTTCAGAAACGCTCCCCCTCAAAATGTGCATCGGTATTCGAAATTGTTTAGCACGTTTGGGCGGAGTATACACACGAGTCTTAATAATCACATTTTTATTATTCACATATTTTAATCACATTTTCTCCCCTTATCAAAAATTTTAAACCCTTTGACATTTTGGATATCAATTGATTTAAATATGTTATAAAAATTGGGAGAAAAGTGTGCCAATTATTCATAAGCCGTGTATGAAACATATTAATGCTCCCCCTCAATCATTGAGGGTCATAGATTATTCCTACACATAATCATCAAAAGATATACTACTTATTACTTATACTATACAAGATATATTATTCACAATAAGATAATATTGACCTTAGTGTCTGAGTGACGATGTCACTCTGTTCTGCTGATCAGTCTGTAGTCAATATCTCTTAGTCATCTACCGACAAAGCTTTCCAGACTTCGAAAGATTCTCCTGATCTTTAGTCTTTTCTCAATCACCTCGATAAATTCTTCACTCCTTTTGTCGTCTTCATCATTTTGTACTTCAGTAAAGTCTTCACCTTCTTTTCTTGGACAGATATCAAGTATCTTCCTAAAAACTTTAGCATCTATCACACACCTTTTGTAGGCTAGAAGAAACTCATAAGACTCAGAGCCTTTGATCTTAGTAATGGTGTACCAAAACTGTTGCATGAGAATTTCAGGGACATCCGCAGAAATGGTGAATGCCTTGATGCATGTAGAATTCTTGATCACATCAATAACAACTTGAAAGGTTTCTTCTTTCTGCTTTACTGTGGTTTCCAGTCTAACATTTGTTGTGCTTATGTTGACTCTTTCAGCAGTAGGAACCCATAGTTCATCACGAGCAATGACTTGTTCTGTCTCTTGAGGATTCATGATTCTGCTTAAGAAACAACCAATACAGTTCATATACAACATATATATTCTACTGATTATCATTGGATATCCTTGATGTGCTGATTGATTTTAGAAACATGCAATGGTTAGTTTTCATGTAGACGTGATAGTGATATAACACTCTCAGAATGAGTCATCTAAGAACAATGAGTCAATGTTAACTGTGAAGTTAACAAGACCGATTCAGTTTCGAGATTAAGACTCCTATTCTCATAGAGGGCAAATAACACACATTTAAACATGACACTTGAGAAAATATGACAATAAGCAAAAGATTACACAAACTTTAGAAAATTTGGGCAGAGTTTCTTTTTGTATTATTGACATATTTCGCCTGAAGTGAACCTGTCATGTTTCGCTCCTACATATTTCGCTCCAACATAAGCAAGTTGTTCATGTTTCGCTTGGAACATGAGTACATGTTTCGCTTGAAACATGAAATACATGTTTCGCTTGGCTTGGATCATGTATACATGTTTCGCTTAGAACATGTATACATGTTTCGCTTGGAACATGTTTAAATACACAACTTTTTCGGCTTGAACAATGACATCCATGTTTCGCTGAAACATGACACACGATGTTTTCGCTTGAAACATGCACATAACCATTTACAAACACTAACATATTTTGCTTCACTCATCATAAAGAATCTTCCTATAACACTTATATGATCGAGATAACAAAAACTGTTTTGACCACTTCTTAATCACACCCTAGTCATCAAAACCCCTTAATTAATTAACCATTAAGAGCATGTTTTGATTCATTCGTTTTCTAAAAATCATCATATCTCATTAATAAGTTAACGAAATGAAAAACTGTTTCAAACAACCCTTAATCGCACCCTTGCGATCAAAACCCCTCATTCAATTTCAAGAAAAACGCAACTTTAATTTTTCGAACCCTAATTCGATTTTGATTGATTACGAGTTCAAAAACGCGTTTTAATCTAATTCCTTTTATAAATGAGATGAGAAACGAGTATTTAACGATTAGGAGTGTACCTTTGATCTTGAAATCGAGTTTGAAATTTTGAATGTGAATCGAGCGGAATATGTGCGTGTGTGTATGTTTGAGAGAGATAAATATTAAAGTGTGTGTGTTTGACCATTTGACCGAAATGTATAAGGTGTGTACGTTTCAAATTGTGGCAAAAATGGTCCTTGAGCTTAATTACCCTTTCTATTTCTATTTATGAACTTATACCTAATGCTAATTAAGTTATAGAAATGACAAAATAAGCCCCTACAAGTGTATAGCTAGATCTTAAGTCCTAGATTTTGCCATTAAGCCCCTTAAAAGTTAATACCAATAACAACTTAATTCCTAATGACTTAAAATCTTTACTAAGCCAATATATATATATTTTTTGTAAAATATGTGCAAAGGATACATGAAGACAATCATTTACTCATCCTCTCCTTCTTGAAGACGTTTGAGAGTTTCAGGGGTCATACTCTTCATCTCAAGTCTTGGAATTCTTTGTTTAAACCCTGATGAAATCTGATCAGATGAAAAACTGAATCTTTTAACAACACCAATTAAAACAAGATTTCTCTTGTTTTCATAAATAAATGCACTGAAGCGTACACTTATTCATCTGATGCATGGATATAAAGTAATCCATGCCCTGGGCAAATTAAATTACCCGTTGTCAGGAACAACAGTCAGTATGACGACATGCTTTCCTTATTTTGAGAAGCGGGTTGCAGCCTGAAATAACTGCAAGCCATTTTGTAATTCCAAATGACTTAAAATATTTACTAAGGCAAAAAAATTTTTGTTTAAATGTATAAAGGATACACGAAGATAATCCTTTACTCATCCTCTCCTTCTTGAAGACGTCTGAGAGTTTCTGGGGCCATACTCTTCATCCCAAAGTCGTGGTAGAAGAAATTTGAACCGTTCTCTTGGTAATGCTTTTGTGAGTATATCCGCAAGTTGATAGTTCGTTTCCATGAAGTAGAGTTCAACCACTCTATTTTCCACTTGCTCTCGAATGAAATGGTGACGAATGTCGATGTGCTTTGATCGTGAGTGCTGGACATTGTTACAGCAAAGAGCAATGGCACTTTTGTTATCACAATACAGAGGAATTTTATTGAATTCAAATCCATAGTCTTTTAGCTGAGATCGCATCCATAGGATTTGAGCACAACAACCAGACATTGCAATGTATTCAGCCTCTGTTGTCGAAATGGCAGTGCTTCTCTGCTTCTTAGATGACCAGCTTACTAATTTTTCTCCAAGAAACTGAGCACTTCCCGAAGTACTTCTTCTTGTGTCTTGACATCCCGCATGATCAGCATCTGCATAAGCTGTTAGAGCCATAGCGTTGTCCTTCGGATACCAAAGACCCATGTGAATAGTTCCTCTGAGGTACCGAAAGACCCGTTTGATTGCTTCTAGGTGCTTTTTAGTAGGCTTAGCCTGATATCTAGCACACATGCACACAACAAATACAAGGTCTGGTCTACTGGCAGTGAGGTACATTAGGGAGCCAACCATTCCTCTGAATCGAGTCTGGTCAACTGGAATCCCTTTGAGATCCTCATCCAGTTTCAATCGATCCACCATTGGTGTATCGACAGGGTCTGTAAGATCCATTCCATATTTCTTTAAGATTTCGAGAGCATATTTTGCTTGATTAATAAAGATGCCTCTAGGACTTTGAGAAACCTGTAAGCCTAAGAAAAACGACATTTGTCCCATCATTGACATCTGAAATTTTGAGTTCATCTCTTTTGAAAAAATGGTACAAGCAATAGGATCAGTTAAGGCAAATATTATATCATCTATGTAGATTTGAACGAGGAGAATATGTTTTCCTGTTTTACGAGTGAATAACGTCGGATCCACAACCCCTTTGAAGAATTTTGTTGCTATGAGGAACTTTGATAAAGTGTCATACCACGCCCTTGGAGCCTATTTTAACCCGTAAAGAGCTTTCTTCAGACGATAGACGTGAGTAGGATGTTCTGGATCCTCAAAACCTTCCGGTTGGCTGACGAATACTTCTTCTTGCAGATCTCCATTCAAAAATGCAGTCTTGACATCCATCTGGTAGATGACCATGTTTTTACTTGCAGCATTTGCAATGAAGATTCTAATAGCCTCTATTCGAGCAACTAGAGCAAATGATTCTTCAAAATCGATACCCTCCTCTTAACGATATCCTTTTGCAACTAACCGAGCTTTATTTTTCAGTACATCACCATACTCATCAAGCTTCACCTTGTAGATCCACTTGAGAGCAATAACCATTACATAGACTGGGCGAGGTACTAATTCCCATACTTCAAGTCGATCAAACTCGTGAATTTCATCTTGCATGGCTTGAAACCAGCAGTCTTCTATCACGGCCATTTTGAAATTCTTTGGTTTGACTTTTGACAGTTTAGTATGGTAACATCACCATAGAGCATCGGAAGCTAACTGTTTTCTGGTGGATACCGGACGAGAAGGATTACCAACTATATTATCAAGAGGGTGATCTTTGGACCATTTTCTAAGATGAGTTGGTGGTTGATTAGCTTGGTTGGGTTCAGCTATACTAACATCCCCTGATGATGACTGTGCAGAACCAGGTTCTCCAGTAACAGGGTTAACTAAGGGATGAAGGGTAGCTTGAGTAATTGGGGTGTCTTCGATAGTGGGTCCAACTGCAACATCATGATGAATGACTGGAGGTTTATTCCAAGATGAAACGGTGAATAAACTTTTTTGATGGTGCATTCTTGAGCAAAAGTGTAAGACACAGAATGTAACCTGGTGGAACAACTTGAGTGTTTAACAGCATAGCAAAAGGTAACGTGGTTCATCAACTCTAAGTTACTTCAAATATCATCGAACTAGGTATGAAATAATAACTCCAATCTTTTAACGACGGTAGAACATAATTGGTTGCATGGACCTGATTAGGTATGAGCCCTGAACTAAATTGTCCAGGCATCATCGACATAAGCTCGGGTCCTGAACTAATGTGTACAGGAGCCATTGACTGAAGCAGCTCATCGAATGTGACGTGGATTTGTTCCATTATTCGATGGGTTCTTTTGTTGAGAATTAAAAAAACCTTCCTGCTGGGAGCATAACCAACGAAAATCCCAATGTCAGCTTTGGCTTGCAATTTACCTAGATCTTCGCTATCATTTGTAGGATAACACAGAGTACCAAATACTTAAAGAAATGAAAGATCAGGCTTATTATCGTGCACAAACTCATATGGGGTTTTGTTGTGACGAGTATGAATTAGGGATCGATTCTGTGTGTAACAAGCAGTAGCGACAGCTTCTGCCCACAGAAATATCAATGCTTTTGAGAATATTAGCATTGTACGTGCTGCTTCCACAAGTGTACGATTTCGTCTTTCGACAACGCCGTTTTGTTGAGGAGTTCTCGGAACAGACTTTTGATGAAATATGCCAACACCTTCATAGTATTTAGACATAACTTGGTTGACAAATTCCATGCAATTATCTGTTCGTATGTATCTGACTATTTTGTTGAGACCAACTTGTATTTGCTTACGAAAGTTAATGACAAACTCTGGAGTTTCATCCTTTGATCTCAAAAACTTTACCCATGTGAATCTAGAATAGTCATCCACGATGACTAAAATGTATTTCTTCCCATTAATACTCTGTACTCTCATTGGACCACATAGATCCATGTGAAGGGTATGAAGAACTTCCATATTGGTGTTTTTAGTTTTGGGTTTGTGGGAGTACTTCTTGCTTTTTCCAAGTTGATAGGCTGAGTAAAGATGATATTTTTCAAACTTCAATGTTGGTAAACCTCTAACCAGATCTTTTCGAGCAAGATCATTGATTGTAGCCGAAGTTAAAAGGTTTTAAACGACGAGTGCCACACCATGATTATCTGGATGCTTTTTGACAACAACATATTGGAGAGGACTTCATCATAAACATCAATCGATATCCGTATAAATAGGGCTAAAACGACTACCTTTAAGTAAGTCAACGCCATTCATATCATGAACAAAGCAAGAATGCTTTCTGAAAGCAATTTCAAGATCAGAATCACAAAATTGCCCTATAGAGAACAGATTGTGTCCAAGTTCTTCCACATAGTATACTCCGAAGATCACACTGTCACCATAAACATAATCTCCATAACCCATGATAGCTCCAAAGTGATCATTCCCGAATCTGACTGTCCCAATGAACTTTTCTACGAAGTTCTTGAGCTTGGAATGATTCCTCGTCATATGTTTTGAACAGCCTGAGTCCAGATACCAAAGGACGACATGTACGACCTGCATTTGAAAATAGTCGAGTGTGGAGAGTTTGGAATTTCAGTTCCCTAATGTTTGTTGGGGTCCTGTTGGTTAGCAGATATAATAGTACATTTCACATGATGCTTAGTTAAAGGGCACTGTTCTCCTAAGGAAAATTTCTTTCCTGTGGGTCTCCATTGATAACCAACATTAGCAAATAGTTTGCTAGTTGCTTTCCAAACCCGCTTGGTCTTTTTCAAACTGTTATCAGACAGTTTGCCTTTTTGTTTCCAAATATGCTTTTCTTTATTCAAGATAATTAACAGTGGGGTTGCATTCACAGAATTCAAACTTTTTAAAGCACACATATCATGATTAACAAAAATCAAGCATTTGTTACACATTTTGCACACAGATTCAGAATTCAAATTAATTACAACACGCTTAGAGCTAATGCTAGAATCAACTCGATTTACTTTTGTCCAAACAGACTTATTTGTCATAGGGTAGTCTTTTACAGTCTTCTGATTCACACTATTAGCTGTCCGGTACCTATTGTTCTTTGTATTGCTTCTAGGCTTTGATCTGCTAGCTACAGTGGAACTGTTTACTCCTGTAGAAGGAATCAAGGGATATTAGAATGTTGAACTTCTGGTGTTCCGTTTTGTGTTTCTATGTGTTAACCTAGATGAGGTTTCCTGGTTTATCATTCAAAGTAACTTGCTTTTTCCCTAGTTTAAAAGGGGTAGAGGGCGCCTTGTATATCTCTTTCATTGAAACTTTTTGGGCAATGCCAATCACATAATCTAAACAATTCCTGGGAGATGCTTAGTGTTATTGACAAGCATAATTAAGTGTCATACGAGTGGTTTAACTACTCTAGCTTCCTCTACAATCTCCCTAACTATTTCTACACTCTCTTTAAGATGGTTTGACTAGTTTAAATGAAACCTCCCCTATTGGTTCTTAAGGGAGGAGGGAATGGGTATAACATCAATGACATACATGCCGAAGGCGCAAGAACTTTTGTTATGACAGAGTCACTAGAAACACAAACACTTTGCTTTTCAAACTGATCCTTGTTAGACTCTCATTTCAATTAACATGGGTAGAGGTCTTTGTCATAGTGTGGAGCACACGTAAAACTTGATGGGAGTCATACAATTCCTTGTAATGATGTTTGACCTTTTCTATTTCTGCTCTAATACGTTCATTTTGTTCAATAAGAGCAGTGACATCTTTAGCATTATAAGTTTCACAACTTCTGTCATTCATTTTAGAGACTTGAGCTTTCAAGTTTCTAATTACGTTGTCCTTTTCTTGAAGCTAGTTACAGATTTTTTAATTTTAGAAAAATGAGGTCAAAATTCATGGAACATCATGAGAAGTTAATGTTTGTATATTCTAAAGTTTTCTTGAAGATGTTGATATTTCAATTGCAAATTTAGGTATTCCACCTCAAGTTTGTTAAAACCTCTTATCATTTCATCATTAACATCCTTTTGATTCTCATTTTATAATTTAGAGATCTCAGCTTCAAGATCTAGACAATGTGGTTGTTCAACAGCAAATAGCAATTGATTCGACAAAAAATTAGCAATTAGATTCTCATTTGCAATGAGAAGGTTTTTCCTTTCAATTTCAACACATTGCTTATCCACAGTATTCTGGTCCACCTCTGCTGACATTTGATCAAAACTTTCTTCCATTTCTTTAACTTCTTTAAAGATAGCCTTTGAACTCCTTCAAAGTGTTGTTTAAGAGTTTTGAAAAATGGTATGACTTCAGTGAGGTAACATCTTTTTGTTTGTTCAAACCTCTTCCCCTTATGTGGAACACTTGTTGGTGGATTCCTTTGTTACATGTTTTTGTCAAATTCCGTAAAAAGTTATGTGAGTGTATAAAGATTAATTTTCACTTGACTTTTTGTTGGGAGAACCCTGGGAAAAGCATGACAGGTGCAATAATTAAAAAAAATATTGTGTGGATACACAGTCGTGTTGAAAGTGGTTAAGAACTCTGAGGCTTCAAACCTTTTTTCCTGGTCATTTACATCTTTAGCCCAAAATTATCTGTTCAGGGGTCAAATCTCTCTGAGGTACGAAGATTGCAAGATAGTTCTCTTTTGATTAATCTGGGGGTGCAAACTTAACGTTATTTTGAATACATTGAGGGCTTTTCATTTTCTCATAAATTCTTTTCCTAGTTAACTCAGCTATCGCAAGAGTTTCCTCTGATTCATGCACAACAGCAGGTTTATGATTGGTCATGACTATTTCAGTACCATTATAGAGGGCAGACTGAACTTGCTTAGCACGGTGGGGGGAGACATAAGGGATTATTTGTAGCCTATCACCACACTTTCTTTCATCATAAAACGGGTTTGGTCTATATAGCATGTTCACTGTTTGTACAGACTGATCTTGTTTGTATAATCTATCTTCGACCTTGTCTTTTAGCTTTTTCATATCTAAAAACTCCTCAAGATATTTATCTTCTGTTTGTTTAAAATCCTTTTTCAAAATGGTTACTTCTTCCGTCTTTGACTTATATTGGTCAAGGATAGAACGAAGTTGCATTTGTACAGTATGAAAAAAATTCCGATTTAAAGAGTTTCCTTTTCCTATTTTAGTCAGAGATAATTATTCTCAATTGTTCATCAATCTTTTGTTCTCTTTCAGTTAATTCAAACTTTTCCCGTTTTCCATACTCCCTGACCAGTTCCTTATATCTCGCAAGTTCTAAATTCAATGATCTTCCAACATACTCATCCCTGTTTATTTTACTATCCTACTTTGTACACCCTCTTCATGCATTTAATCGATAATAGATCTCAATGCATCATTTTGTACAGAAGATACATTACTTTGTACAACATGTTTCTGACTTGTCTTCCACAAACTAAACATATGAAATAAATATTATTATCCTCTGATATCAGCTTTCAGAGTCAACAACGTAGTCTTGTTGTATATTGTTTTGCATCTCGTGCACATCATGATACCCATACACACTATTATGATAATTATCATGATCTTGTACCTTAAATGGAATGTCCGAGTCATAAGATGTCCCGACTTCATTGAAGATTGGATCTTCAGACGTAAGATTCGCCATAAACATGGTGTGTGTAGTAGGAGCCTCATCAACATCAGAGTCAAAGGCATCAAGTTGACCAGCTTCAAAGACATGATCTACGTTGAGTGCCAAATCTTGCTCCGGTGGATCATCCACATCATCATCAAAGTTAGTGACCTGTTCTCCTGCAAGAAACAACAGTTGTTCTTCATCCAGAACTGCACCATTATCCTAGGCTTGCATTAGCAGCATCTTGTCCTTGAAGTTGTTTGAATCCCGAGGTCGCTTTGGCCAAGGACATTCTCGTGCTATGTGCCCAAGTCCATTATAGTTGTAGCACTTAATGGGTTTAGCTTGACTAGGATTCACATTGCTAACTCTGTCCTGACCTCTTGCATTCCCAACTCCTGCATTTCCTCTTGCATTGTTCCTCTGAAATGGTCGTCCGTGATTATTCGCAATGTATCTACCACGAAAATCCTGAACAACAACTCTACCATCTTGAGCTGTAGCTTTGTTCCGTTGCTTGAAGAGTGTACTGAGTTGATGTTTATTGAGGAAGATTCCGATTTGTAGAGTTGAGTGAGGAGGAAAGAGGAGTTGGTTTTAAACTTCAATCAATTTTTCAAGTTGAAGAACTTCCTGATCCAGTTGAAAATTACAGCAGGAGATTGGGTTTGAGATTTTTGTGGATTAAGACATGGATGACTGTGTTGGATCTTTCTGCTGAATCGAATCGACACATTAGACACTAGAGCCAATGGATCATTAGTTGGTTGAATGAACCTTTCCATCATCATTTTGTTCTCATTAGCATGCACCTCATGTTGCTTCAAGTAAGCATGCAACTGATAAAAGTTAGACTCTTTCAAACCTTTATTGAGTTTGACTTCAGTTATGAATCTGCTCCATTCACGTAACATGTTGTTCACAAATTTAGAGTTAAAGCTGCATCTGACATGGTCATCCTTATGTTTCCATGACGTTAAATGAGCCTTTCATAAACCTAACATAGTAAACATGAATGGTCTCTCCTTTGATTTGAAGGAAGCGTTCAAATTCATCGTATAATTGTGATTCCTTATCATCCTTTGTTAACTCAGAACCTTCCAGAATTATCTTTACATTGTCCCAAATGTCTTTAGCGTCAGTATAGTGGTTGATGATTATGAAGTATGATGTCTTTGGTATACCTTGAAGTAAGATATTCGTAGCACGAATGTTAGCTTTATACCTTTCCTTTTCTTCAGCTGTAAGGTCTGTAAAGACTCTAGCACGTTCTGGACCAAGTTGAAGTGCACCCTCAGTTTCTTCAGCAACAGTTTGTATGACCATTCCCATTTGAAATGGACCTTCAGTAATCGATTTCATGATGTATTTCTCCATTATCTTTTCCTAGACAATACAAACGAATGCGTTGTTGCCAAGAGTTAAAATTTGTTCTTTCAAGCATTGGTGGGCGTGTATCGGGACTGGCATACTGGATATCTTCTGACAATTAGACATCTTTGAACTGGTTGTGAAATGATATCAGTCTTGATCGATCAGTGATAAAGGAGACTTGTGTTAAAGATATGTTTTAGATGTGATTAAAGTGATTATTCTACGGGATTTTACTAATCTTAACTGAAACCGAGAAATAAACCTTTCACAGGATTTTACAAAGTAAGAAAACCGTAGTAAAATTAAGATTTTAGTGACATATTTCGCTTGGAAAAAACATCAACATAATTTCGCTTAGAGTTTATGACTTGTTTTACGCCTTAGGATAATCTGTCATATTTCGCTTGAAGACTAACAGACATATTTCGCCTGATAATGTCATATTCCGCTTGAGTACATATTTTGCTTGGAATCAACCTGTCATATTTCGCTTAGAGGCAAACATATTTCGCTTGAAACATATTCTGCTTCATTCATACCTGCATATTTCGCTTCCTTCAAGCAGAAAGGTAACTTCGAGCAAAACACGACTTTTTCCAACAAAATCACCAAAAACACACCCTTTTTGACGTTGTACCTTGATTTTTCTTGCACAACTAGTTACCTTATGCCTAGATCTTGCTTAAAAACATAAACATAAACACATCTAAGCACAAAAATCTGGGTTTTGATTTTTGAACCAAGAACACAAAAAGCAACTAGAAAACACGATCTAATCAAGATCCGAACGCACACAAGCTCACGAAATCACCACAAAGCTTCTGATACTAATTTGTAGGTATATCAATGATTTCCAACAGCCCCGGCAATTTCGTTTCTAGAGAGAGAAACACATGGAGAGATATTTTCTAGAGAGAGAAACTCTATGTGTAAAATGGAAAATGAATAATGACTAGCTACCTCTTCCAAAGTTGGAAGAGGTATTTATAGTTCTTACAAAATACAGGGTATTAGTACCCGGTTCAAAACCGAAAATCATACGATTAACTATTAAACTACGAGCTATAATAAACAGTAAAATACACGGGGTGACCGAGTCTTTTTCTAATATCTAACAGGAACGATTTAAGGAAATGCTTAGAGCATGTCCCCACCACGGATTTACGGAGTTAACCCAAATTGATACTTTCTATAATGGTTTAAATGAGAATGATCAAGACTCCTTAAATGCCGCGGCGGGTGGAAATCTTTTGAGTAAAACTACTAGAGAGGCCTTAAACATAATTGAGAATAAGTCAAAAGTTCGTTATTCACGAAACAAATCAAATGGTTTCTAGGATGAATATGACTTCTAGGGAAAGTTCTAGTAAGACGGATGATAGGATTGATAAGCTTGCGGACCAAGATTTTTCGCAAACTTAGTTAGATTGTTTAAAAAGAAAGTTGGTCACTCTCCCACTACGTTTAGAAGCGATAAAGGATTCTTGTGTGATTTGTGGTTATGATGCCCATGCTTATTATGATTGTATTACTACCGATAGCAATCAATCTAGTGTTTGTGCAGCAACGGGTACTTACAATCAAGTTGCCCCTCCAAACCGTGCTAGCAACCAAATGGCACCACCCGGTTTTGCTCTGTTGCAAAATAATCAAAATAGGTTTAATCAAAATCAAGGAATAATTTTAATCGTGAAATAATTTTCATGGTAATCAAGTGATCTTATCAAGCCCCAATTAATCATCTCCCAATTTTCAAAACACACGGATTTCAAAACCATCCTATATCAAGCTCCAATTACCAAGCCCCACATTTTAAAAGCAAGGATTTCAAAACCAACCATTATATCAAGCTCTTAATAAATCAATTTCAACAGGTAATTTCAAATGATTTTCAAGTTACAATGGAAAAAATCTATGAGTCAGTGAAGAGAAATTATGCAAACTCAAATTAATGTTTTGAGGGGTGATTTTAATAAGCAAGAGGAAAGTCTTAGGAGGAATCTAAATAATGATATAAGGAGTATTTTAGGTAGTTTCTTCCAAAACTAAGCCTCAACTTCGGGTACTCTTCTGAGTAATACTATTCCTAACCCGAAGGGTGAGATGAAAGCAATCACTACTCGAAGTGGTGTTGCTTATGAGGGACCCTCGATTCCTACTAATCCTTCTCCAAAAAAGGTAGTGGAACGAGAAACCGAGGAGACAACGGATAAGGAGAAAACTAATTTCCAAGGAAGTACCGCTCACATCCAACCTTCGGTTATCCCCATTCCTATTCCGGAACCCGATGTTTCGAAGACTTTACCTAAGCCTAATGTTCCATATCCTTCTAGACTTAATGATCTAAAGCTCCATGAAAAAGCTACGAATTCAATGAGAAGTTCTTTCAATCTTTCAAGATTTGCACATTCGACATTAGCTTCATCACGGATGTCTTCTTTTTTGATGCTCAAATACTTTGTGCCTCTCTACGTTTAAAAAGTTTGCCTTTACAAATAAGGACAATGGTTTGAATTAGCTAATATACCATTGAATTAGAAATTGTTCGTGCATGCTCCTTTAAAAAACTTCCCGAAAAGGCTTGAGATCCTGGAAGTTTCCATATACCCATGTAATTTCCCTCCCCGGAATGGATGTATGTCACGCCTTGGCCGATCTTGGCGCTAACATAAATCTTATGCCTCTTTCCATATGGAAGAAGCTTTCCCTACCCGAACTTACCCCCACTCGGATGACTCTCGAGCTAGCGGATCGATCCATTACTCGTCCTAAAGGAGCCGCCGAAGACGTCTTCGTCAAAGTGGGAAAGTTTCATTTTCCTACCGACTTTGTTGTTGTTGATTTTAATGACGATCCTTGGGTTCCCCTCATTCTCGAGAGATCCTTCTTGAGGACCGGCCGTGCCTTAATTGATGTTTACGGAGAAGAAATAACCCTTCGGGTTAATGACGAATCCGTAACTTTTAATCTCAATCAAACTACGAGATACTCCTCTACATATGATGATATGTCGGTAAACCAAATTGACGTCATTGGCGTTGCTTGTGAGGAGTATGCTCAAGAAGTGCTTGGTTTTTTTAATAATTCTATGGGTGGCAATCCCACCCTGACTTCTGAGCCTATTATTTCTGACTCTTCTCTTTCCCTCACTCCGTTCGAGGGAAGTGACTTCATTTTGGAAGAGATCGAGTTCTTATCCTCCAAAAGATATTCAATTTTCACCGGAAATTGATCATGCCGATTTTGATCCGGAGGGAGATATTTGCTTGATTGAAAGATTATTAAATAATGACCCGTTTCAACTCCCTCCGATGGACCTAAAGCAAGTAGAAGTGACCAAGGTAAAATCTTCAATTAAAAGAGCCTCCTCCGAATTTATAATGAAATAGATTTTACCACTCATTTGGAATAAGGGCTTACTTAGAGGGAACTCAATAATTTACCCGTGAATATTGCAAAAAGTTTAAAAGGATGAAGAAAAAGAAGCCCTCTTAAAGGTGCTTAAATTACATAAACGGGCAATTGCTTGGAAAATCACCGACATCAAGGGTATTGACCCTCGGTTTATTGTTACACACAAAATCTGATAGAAGGAAGATTATAAACCCTCGATACAAAGTCAAATGACGGTTAAACCCAAAATTCATGAGTGATCAAAAAGAAGTTCGAGACTCCATGATGCCGGAATGAATTTACCCATCTTTGATAGTCCGTGGGAAGCCCATTCAATTGTGAACCCAAGAAAGTGGGTGCATATAACCGTATTGCAAATGAAGATAAATGAATTGATTTCACACGATTAGTTTTACCGGTGGCAGAGTTTGTATTGACTATCTGGAAATTAAATGAAGCTACACCGAGAGATCATATTACGTTGCCCAAATAATGGACCAAATGTTAGAAGATTAGCCGGAAAGTGAGTTTTAATTGTTGTCTAAATGGATTTTTTGGGGTATTTTTCAAAATCCCAATAGATCCACAAGATCAAGAGAAAACCACTTTTACATGTCCTTATGGAACTTTCGCTTACCGTCGCATGCCCTTTGGCTTGTGTAATGCTCCTGGTACTTTCCAAAGGTGTATGATGGCCATATTTCATGATATGATCGAAAATACTATGGAAGTTTTCAAGGATGATTTCTCGGTATTTGGGGATAGTTTTGCTTCTTGCCTCTCCAATTTAGAGAAATGCTAAAAAGGTGTGAAGACACGAATTTAGTTCTAAATTAGGGGAAGTGCCATTTTATGTGTAAAGAAGGAATTGTGTTAGGTCATAAAATATCAAAGTCCAGGATTGAGGTCGATCGAGCTAAAGTCGATGTTATCGCTAAGCTACCTCATTCGACTACTGTAAAAGGTGTTAGGAGTTTCTTAGGTCATGCCGGTTTTTACCAACGATTTATCCAAGACTTTTCTAAAATTGCTAAACCTATGACTCACCTTCTTGAGAAAGATGCACCATTTGTGTTTTCTCAAGATTGTATTGATGCTTTTGAGACTCTTAAAAAGAAGCTTACTGAAGCTCCGATCTTAGTTGTCCCCGATTGGAACCTACCTTTCGAACTTATGTGTGATGCTTGTGATATGCAATTGGTTGTGTTTTTTAGGGACATACGTAAACGAAGCATTTTCAGCCTATACATTATGCTAGTAAGACAATGACCGAAGCTCAAATTTATTACACTACGACGGAAAAAGAAATGCTTACCGTAGTTTATGCTTTTGAAAATTTTTGGCCATATCTTGTCTTATCCAAAAGTATAGTGTATACGGATCATTCGGCTCTTAAATACCTTCTTAGTAAACAAGATGCTAAGTCGGGATTGCTCCGGTGGGTTCTCCTCCTACAAGAATTTGATATCATCATCCGTGATAAAAAAAGGAACGAAGAATCTCGCGGTCGATCATTTATCTAGACTTGAGAATCCTCATAAAGGACGTGTGGAAAATAAAGCCATAAATAAAAATTTTCCTTTAGGAAACTCTTGGAGTTTATATCTAGTGAAGTACCGCCTTGTTTGCCGACATTGCAAATTTCCAATGCGGCGGAATTTAAATCGTAAAAGGGATGTCGTCCCAACAAAAGAATAAATTCTTTAAGGACATTAAACATTACTTTTGGGATGATCCCTACTTATTTTTGATTTGTGCGGATCAAATCATTCAACGGTGTGTGCATGGCCAAGAAGCTATTGATATCCTCAAAGCTTGTCATGAGGGACCCACCGGGGGCCATCATGGTGCTAATTTCACCGCTAAGAAAGTATTTGATGCCGGTTTCTTTTGGCCAACCATATATCGAGATGCCCATGCTATGATCAAATCTTGTGATACGTGTCAACGTCAAGGAAAAATTTCATAAAGAAATGAAATGCCTCAAAATGCTATTCAAGTTTGTGAAATCTTTGATGTATGGGGTATCGATTTTATGGGTCCATTACCATCTTCACAAGGGAATAAGTACATTCTCGTAGCCGTTGACTACTTATCAAAGTGGTAGAACGATTCGCTCCCCACTAATGATGCTCGAGTTGTAGTAAAATTCTTGAAATCTCTTTTCGCCCGATTTGGAACTCCTAGAGCTATTATAAGCGATCGTGGGACCCATTTTTGTAATGATAAATTTGCTAAAGTAATGTCTAAGTATGGGTCACTCATCGTCTTGCTACCGCTTATCATCCACAACGAGTAGACAAGTGGAGGTTTCAAATCTTGGTTTGAAACGTATTCTTGAGAGGACGGTTGGTGAAAACCGTGCCTCGTGGTCTGATAAGTTAGATGACGCTTTATGGGCATTTCGTACCGCTTTCAAGACACCAATTGGTTGTACTCCTTATAAGCTCGTGTACAGAAAGTCTTGTTATCTACCTATTGAGCTAGAGCATAAGGCATATTGGGCCTTGAAACATGCTAATTTTGATCTTAAAACCGCGGGTGATCACCAGAAGCTTCAACTTAATGAGCTTCATGATCAAGCATATGAGAATTATTTAATATATAAAAAGAGGACGAAGAAGCTTCACGAATCTAAGATCAAAAACCGTTTTTTTAATGTTGGTGATTGAGTTTTACTCTTCAATTCTCATCTAAAGATATTTCCGGGAAAGCTTAAAACCCATTGGTTAGGACCTTTCACCATCACCCAAGTTTTTCCATATGGAACCGTCGAGTTATCTCAACCCGATGGTCCAAACTTTAAGGTGAATGGTCATCGTGTGAAGCATTACTTTGGAGGAGACATACCATCGAAGGTTGTCCTGGATCTCCAAACCATCCCCATGGACAACTAAATGCGGGGATCAAGTCAAGCTATGTGACTCGGTTACCAAAAACAAAGTGCTTCATGGGAGGCACCCCATGCTTATCCTTTTTCTTTCTTATTTCTAATGTGATGTGAGGAGGCTTGTACTCTTCCGATTCTTGTTGTTTGTGCTTGTGATTGTTTGTAGGATCAACCCAAAATTTTTGAAGACTCCAGGTGTTCGGTGTTTTGTCCCGGTCTACTCGAGCTTCCTAGCCTTTGTTTTCCATTAGTTTGGGGAAATCCGATATCCTTGATTATTATCGACAAACATCTATCTTTTAGCATACTTAATAAACGGCTTAAGGTTTTTGTGATACTTTCTCTATGCTCGGATTATGCATTCGACTCTTTGAATTCTAGTATGGGTTTTTGAGCCTTAGACTAGGAAACATTGAGGACAATGTTTAGTTCTAGGATGGGGTGGTATATCTTCGATATGATCTTACCTACTTTTGCTCGTTGTTCTCACGTACCACGTTTTCCCGCAAAGATTTTAAAATTTTATATATGTAAAAGTTCAGTTAAAAAAAATAATGATGAAAAAAAATAAGTGTTTTGACACGAATGTAGGCTTTCCATTGGTGAGAACATAAATAAATTTTGACCCGACCGATTTTATATCTTAGCTTTCTCCTTAACTTTAAATTAATTGAAATTTTCTAATCTTTTATACAAGGAGCTATATAAAAAAAAAAGCAAGTCTAATCTTGAAAAGTCAAGATTAGCAAGTTCACATAATTTGATTTTTAAAATAGCAAAGATCGATCTATTTTGCTAAGTATTCACTAATTTCTTTATTAGGAATTTCAAATTGTGAAGAACAAGAGATGATAGAGTATAATATGTTTTAGATGCTAAACGTGGAATAGTTGGATTTCTTTAAAGCTTATAAGTGTTAATTGTGGCTTTTTCTCCCATTAGCTTGTTTCACCTTTATATATAATTGTTAATAAATCAGAGTATGTGCCGGTTTTATTTGGTTAATGAATTAGTTCATGGGGGAGCAGTTTTCTTTAGATCCTCTTGTGAGTTAAGATAAGTATTACATCAGGAATACTTAATTTTGGCATAACTATATTATCACATTAAATAAATATTTTGCTTATCCCTTAAAAGAGCCTTAGGATATGGGTAAGTAAAATTATATAAGTGAAATTAAGCCTTATTCATTTCCTTAAAGAGCCTAAAGGGTATATGGAATGATATTGTTGCTTAAATTTTGTCTTGTTTGTACCTTAAAGAGCCCTAGGGTTAATTGTGCAAATGAGATTGTTCCAATAATTGACCTAAAGATCCTTGGGTTTTATGACATGCATTAACCTAAGTAGCTAATAAAATCCAAATTTTTTGGTTGCCATCGATGTAGAAGACTTCATTCTTGCTGACATTTGAATCTTTTGAAAAGGGTAAGGAGCTAATTATTGCGTTTTAAATTAAAAAACCGTTACCCTTTATTTTTGGGAATTAATAAGTCTCGAAATAAAGTCTTAAAGAGCCTTCGTAATATGACTTAAATAAAAATCTTGAGATAAAAAATTAGGAATAAGGGAGGAGAAGTAATACACAATTAGCTTTTATGAGTAGTGTTAGCATCATAACTTGTATTTTACAATTTGTTTTTAAGCTTGGCTTGAAGAAGTGAAAGTCGGGGACGATAAATTTATCCTTTTGGACACTCTTGTGCTTTTTGTTCCGTGATCCTAAAAGTTATCAATGAATAATGAAAGCAATACATTATGTCACTCATGAATAAGTTGTAAGTTGGAAATTATGAAAATCATAAAAATGGAAAATTTTGAAAATGGGAAAACGAGTGTTTTAAAACCTTGTGATTTCTTAACTCTCCCCACAAAAGACTTTGCTACTTTTCAAAGGATTAGTTTGGGGAGGTTTTGGAGTATTTGGTTTTAGAGTATATAACATTGCGTGTGGACACAACAATCACTTAGTTTGGAGAATTTTGATATGTGAGAAATCACATATCCATTTTATATAAAAAAATGACCCTAAAAATATGAAATAATGCAAATTAGGCTTGTATATTGTGTATTTTGTCTTTTGTGATGTGTAGGTGCGGATATTTCAAATACCACATGAAGAAGGCCAAAATGGGACAAAAACGAACAAGAGAATGGAAAAAGTACAAGAAACCGAGGCCGAAGGCATACTCTTACTCTACGGACCAACCCAGGCCCACTTAATAGGCCGGGTCAGCCCAACTCCTAATCAAAATAAGCCATAAACCCTAAATCCCTTAAAAGCCCAAATTCAATTATAAAAAACCCACAAAGGCCCAAGTTATAAACCATGGCCCAACTTCCCTTTTATAAACCCAAGTCAACCCTCTTATATGACTTGGTCAAACAAACAAATAGAAAAGAAAAGGGGCGGGAAAGAACAGTTTTCACTGTTCACCCTCCGTCCCAATTTTACCCTGCACCCAAATTCACCCCTCTTTAAATGAAAGTTAACCATTCTAGAAGAACAATGACACACGCAAATGAACGCCTTTCTGTGAGCTAATCTGGCACTCCCAAGGGCCAATCAATATGTCTAATCATGCGTGGAGGGCATTCAACGGTCATGATGAAAGCGGTTATGAGTAGATGGCTGTGATTAAAGAAGAGAGGAGCGTCCAGAGGCCTAGAACCTTCACCTCTTGGCTATAAATAGAAGAAGCCTCTCACAAGAAACACAGGAAAAAAAGTAGTGCAATCTAGTGTAGTTGTAGCTTATTAGTCATTTTAGCTTATTGTTTTTCAATTAATGTAACCATTCTTTTCAAAAGCTTGTACTCAGTTTATTAAATCAATAAAATTTCAGTTTTATTATTGTTAATGTTAAATCATGTTTTTATCTTATTGCTCTTATGAATTAATAAGCTCATTGATACTCAAATAAGCTCTTATAAGCTACTTATACTACACAAGCTTGTTAATACTCAGTTAAGCTTTCAAAAGCTTAACTGAGCTTATCAATACTCAAAATCCACCCTAAATGTACCTTAGCTTATTTTGGAAGGGAAGACAGACTTGGATGGGCTTCCAAGACCTCACCAGCTTATCCTAGATAAGCTGGAGCTTTGTTGAGTAGCTCCTTGAGCAATTAATAAGCCTTGTTTGTGTAAAGGCTTTTGTAAGTTCCTAAATTTAATTGTATAGCTTAATTTTGCTTTCTGGCTTATTACTGCTTATTGTCTGCTTATTATTGTTTAGATTAGACTAATACCTGTTATTATGTGTTTGAATGCTATTTAGTTTTTAATTGTTCGATTAAAAAATCTTAGATTTAACAAGTATTCTGTATAAAACAGATGAAAAAAATCCAAAAATATTAGCAAATTAGTTTAAACGGTTTATTGTTTCTGCTTATTTGTTTGTGAAAATTTGTTTCATTAGGATCTGTTATAAGGCTATAAACATCTGGTATTTGTAGTTTAAGTCTTAGATCTAAGTTTTATAAGTTGGATATGAATTTAAGCAATTTAAAGGGGTGTTTGGCTCAAGGCAGTACTAACTTGAGTTAGTACTGTCAAGAACCATTTGGTTCTCTAAATTGAATTTGAATTTCATAATTAAGTTTATAAGGTTAGGTTTAAGTTTTTTGAAAGGTTTAATCAAGTTTTTAAAGGTTTGTGTGTTGGATGGATGAATCTGAGGTCATAAGCTCAGATTCTTGCATTTTTGTGCGTTTGATTGTTCTAGTGCGCTATTGTTGTTAATTTCTTTCTTGTTTTGGTGATTAACAAGTGTAGAATACAAGTTTTTTAGTCTGCAACAATTGGTTTTGTGTTTTGGTAAATTTTGTGGTCAAGTGCATCAGTCAAGTAAACTGCTAAAAGGCCTTTTTCAATCTTAAAAATAAGCTAGTAGAGTTAGAATTAGCTTTTGAAATTAAGTGCTCAAGTAGATTATAGGCCAATCTAGATAGATTAGGGCTTAATTTGTTTTAAAAAACTTATTTAGTCATCTATTTTTAAGCGTGCAATTAGTACTTTGTCTTTTCATAAAAACCAAAAAATAAAGCAAACTGCATAAGCAGCTTTTTCAATTGGATTTTTCTTAGCTTAAATGATTTTCAAAATGCTTTTTGATTGAAGTTTTAAAATTTTTTTAGGATAAGCTTTTTAGTGGTATAAGCTACTAAGCCATAAGGATCTGATTTCTTGCTTAAAAATAAGCTCAAAGTTGCCTTGTTGTCTGTTTTGAAAACAGTTTCATCCCTAAGTGCTTATTGCTTTTCTCAGCTTTTGGCTTATTATTTACTTAATGTTCCTCAATTTTGCTTATTAGAATAGTATAAAAGTGTTGTAGCTTATTTGGTTGTGGTCTGAGCTTATTCAAGCTTATTAGTTTCTTAAGTTTTGTGCAAAAAGCTAAAAAAATCTTTTAAGTATAATCTGTCACTAAAAAGCTCTTTTCTAGCTTATTAAGTAGTTTTCTCAAAAAGTTTCTTTTACAAAAAAAGTTGTTAAGAATCAGCTGTTTTATAAGTTTGATTAAAAAGTTTTGCAAAATAAAAAAGGGGAAATCGGGAAGTCAGGGGTGAGCAAGGCTCGAACCCCTGACCTCAACCTCATTCAACCCTCCTTTTATACCACACACCAACACCAACTATGCCCTTGGGACTTTTACGTCCAAGGGTGCACAAACAATTTACTTAACACCTTTTTGGGTTTCTTTAGTTATAAGCACTTCGAGTGCTAAACTGATTTTTCTAGGCTTATTCGTTTAAGCTTATTTTGAGTTTTTATTTTTCCTGCATTTTTCACAACATAAGCGATTTTTTGTATTTTTCTTAGATTTTTAATTCGTACTTTAGTATTTTTATTTTATTTTAATAGTTTTAAAACTTTAAAAAAATCATAAAAAAATAAATAATAATCAAAAAAATAAATTTCTTTTTTTCTAAAAATTTTCTTTTAATATTTAAAAGGTTTAGGAATTAAATTTACGTTCGTAGGGCTTAATTTTGAGTTACTTGCTTACTTGTCGCGTTTTCTTTAATTCTCGTTAACGTTTTTATGTATAATTTCTTAATTGCTTAGTCGATTACTTTGCTTTGCATGTTTTATGTGTTTTTAGTTGTAGAAATAGAAACCAAATCAAATCTTTGAATTATTCAAATTCGCGATCACAAATTAAACCGATTTTCTATTCACACTTCGCCGAGGAAAAACAACCCGGGATTTTTAGAAATTGCTTTAGTTAAAAGCAATTCTCTTTAAAACTTTTGGAATACGTATACTATTATACTATAATTGAGTTCGCCTCTTAATTACACATACTTGTTTGTGTGTGTGGTTTTGGAGCAAATCAACAATCTTGGTTGAGCAAAATTAAATCAATGAGCAATATGATTATTTCCTTAGGTTTACATGTTTATGTCGAAATATCGCTACTTCCATATTTGTCGCACTTAGAGGCACACCTAGTGTTTGGGCACAAAATGGTTCGTTTTTAACTTAACCCTCTGTCAAGAAAAATTAATTGTGCAATTATATCTAGTTACTATTTCCATATTCTTCACATCTTTTAGTCCTACCTATTCAAATCAGTATATGCCAAAATTATGTGAAATAGTTTTATCCTACATCTTGTCATAGATATGTAGAATGTTGAATGCTTAATTGCAATGTGCTAAAAATCTTAATTTCCATAAAAGGATGGACTTGCTGCAAATTAACCACCAAAACAGAAACCCTCACACAAAATTTTATGAAAAAACGATTTTTGGAAAATCTAAGTGAAATAACATTTCTAGGATTTGATCCTATAAATTTCATTTTTCCGAATTAAAACATTTCCTCCTCGATAAATACTCTCAAACCATCAACATCTACAATCATCCTACCACCATGACATCTCAAACAAACCCATATCCAAACCATCAAGGGTAGCCAAAATAATTGTGAAACCCATTTGGAGGTAGAAACCAAACCTTTGCAACACATCTAATGTGCTCAATGCAAATTCACCTACACCAATGCCAAAACCACTCACTCCTCATCATGAACCATCTCAAGAAAACAATCACCCTAATCAAGCATTACCAAATCCTTACATCAAGGACACTACCACATCACCACAAGTTGTCTCACATCCTCCATTTCCCATCTCACCCATCAATTCACATGTTACTCACACTCAAGCTCCACCTCAAAGGAACCAAACTCCTTACATTAAGGACACTCCCACATCACCACAATTTGTCTCACATCCTCTACTTCCCATCTCACCCATCAACTCACATGTTGCTTACACTTAAGCTCCACCTCTCAAAGTGACAACCAAACTCAACACACAGCACCTCTATCTCGAAGTAGAGAAAGCCTAGTTGATGACATTAATCAACTACAAGACCTATCAAACCTCTAGCCATACACACTCTTAACAACACAACAACATTAAACTGGTATGGGGTTGAGTATTCAATTTGCAAATTGGGGGGGTACCCTCATCACCTTACTCTCCAAACCTACCACACACCCTCAACATTAACCAAGTTGAAACCCATGTTGGGTATTGCCCTTGTTGCATCTTCACCCAAAAATAATTCCTTGCTTTAAGTGAGGATATCAATTGGATTGAATTCCTCCTCACTCGACCTCATCCACCACCTAGAGTTCAAAGAGATTATCCCTCCACAACCGCCTCCGCTCCAAACTCTCCAACCAACTAATCTCGTAACTTGCCTCCAAATAATCGTCAATACCTTTTGTGTCGCAAGCAAGTTAAAGCAGAGTAGGAATTGGCTGCTCCAAGAATGGTAACTTGTCTTCAGTAGAGAGCACAATCCGAAGATTGCGATACCATTCCATGAAGTTGTTTCCAGTTAATTTTTGTTTTTCAAACAACGACCTGAATAACGAATTGTTTACTACGGTGGTAGTCATCTACAATTTAGAAAAAGTTCAATTTTATTAGTATTTTCGATAATTAAATTCTTAATAGAATTAACTACCCAATTAATTTACTAATTAAGACTAAGACCCAACTTGACCTCCCACTTATTAACAAAGGTCTGACCAATACGAAAACAAGTAGGGCAAGAGGTAAGCGACGAGCGTTAATTGCATTTGATGCAACTCTTAGATTTATGAGACCGGTCTAGACATTAGTAAACACGTAATAATGTCAAGAGCATGTTTAGTTCTCATCTTATGCCTCGAGCACGAGGTCTGACCAGGACTACCCGATTTAAGTCTACCAAGCAAGAACGCGCAAAAATAGTTAGAGGTCTGACCAGTGAACCGTAATTGCCATGGGTTGGAATGACCCTGAGGTCTGACCAGAGCGGCCAAGCCAAATGCACGTGTTCTTGGTTGGATGGCATTGACTTAAAGTTTAACTATGAGGTATACACATAAAAGTGTCAAAAGCGTGTACAAAGAGGCATGCAAAACAACTTTGTAGCACTAATTTTAAAAACCTTTTATAAATGACATTGTAGTGATTAAATTGGTTCACGGTAACTCCAATCGAACGCGCAAAGAAGCGGAGAACCAGGTCAGCGCGAAGCTTATTAAAACCTGTATTCTTTAGGAAATTCCTCCTTAAACTTCTCTTATAGTTTGTTCTAGTGGATGAGCCGTACTACCCATGAGTCCATAGCGTCTAGTTTTTAATCTTGAAATCAAGTTTCATAGTTTATAGTCTTATTAATTTTCTCAAAAATCCAATTTTGCACGAAACAAATAATAGGTCACAATGAGCATGTATTTAAATGTGTAATTAATAGAATTGTTTTAACATCATCTTTCTTTAGGTTTAGTCTGTATTGCATATATATTAGGCGCGTATACTAGTAATCAAGTAAAATTATGCACATAAAGACTAAAGCTAATGATGATATTAAATTAACAAGTAAATATGTAAAATCCGAGTTCTCAAGCGAGTCTTCCCCAATTGGAGAACCATAAGACCCTTACTAGGTTTTCATCAATGTGCCTAGATCCCCCCATTCATCACAAAAATGATTGAGTGGGTCTTATGGCCGGAAAGGTAAACTAAATCAGACTAAATATATAAAAAGATCTAGTTTCCAAAAATAAAAGATTTTAGTTACCATAAATAAAACCAAGATCTTTATATATATAGTTTGATCTATTATAAAAAGAAACAGATCTACTAAATTAACAGTTTAATTTTATTACTTTTTACAATATTAGCAATAAGTTGTTTTCAAGATCTAGTTTCTACAAATTTTATTTAATTATGGCAAGGATTTGCATAATCTTTGCCATATTTGCAAGAATGCCATATTTGTAAGAAAAACATTAAATAAAATATTAAGCGCAGCAGATCAAGTATATGAATTAAATCTAGGCGTGAACATTCAAGACATGATATAATTCAAAAGTGTAACCCTAATGCCAAAAACGAGTTGACTCGTGATGCCACTGTTGGGATTTAACATTCTAGGTAACCAGTTTAGCTACGAGTACGCAGCGGATTGGATCTAGTTAAGGCACATAGAATTAACACTTAATAAAGTAAATAATTATAACAAAGTAAATATTTACTTACCTCTTGATCTTGAACTTGAAACGAGTAGCGGTTAAATTACCGCCTCTACGGTTGCTCACACAATCACGTCAACCGAATATGTTAAGTTGTCTAGACTTAACTTCACAAACAAACAACACTTGTACCTTCTTGGATCAAAACCCTAATCAAAACAACCCTTGTGATTCTGAACCGAAAACCAATATCACCGAATTAGGGTTTAATGGAAACCCTAATTACCGAATTCACTTGGACCGAAAATCAACAACCCGAAAACCCTAGTTGGGGTTTTAAGATTCGAACCAGGAAAACCACGAACACCTTGTGTTTATAACTTGCAACGTCGAGCTAGGAAGAATCAAGTGAGATCAATTAAACCTTAAAGGTTTAATCGATATGGGTGATGAGTTATAAACCGAAAATCAAATAAACCCTTGTAAAGGATTAGTCAAACTCGGCAGGAAAGAAACAAAAGGGAAAACCAAAACTATTTGAGGTTTTTTTAGGGTTATCAGTCGTGTTTAATGAGTTGGATATCAAGGGTATATATAGCCTTTGAATCCTACTCATGATAAACTAGGAAACAAGTCCTATTCTAATCACAACACATCTTTTCCTTTTTTTCCTATTTATCCAAACCTAACCTGGATCACATGAAATATTCTTATTCAATTTCCATCTTTTAAGACATAACAAGTTTATGTCTTAATTCGGTTTAGTCCTTGTGGGTTGTATTAATAACGTTTGTGAAGTGTAGAACATATTCTCCGTGTATTAACGTGTGTGCCCCCAATAGGCTCACATATTCGTAACGTACATCATGCTATCCGACTACCATAACCCAACACCATCAACTGAAAGACCAAATATCTCACTATAGTAAACTCATCCAAAAGAGCAAATAAAGACCTCATTTTAAATGATGCTAAGCAATACACGTTTATATGGATCTCACATAGATATAGGAAAACATCATTTGATTGATTTGAGTGGTTTTGTAACCCTTGTAATGGCCTCTCCGACTCCGTGTAAGTATTTTATAGCTTTTTGCTATTTTTTTAATCAAATTACCTTTTGAAAAAAAACTTCTTAAAATATTAAGCAGTTATTCGTCAAACTGTCTTCTCATTCCCATTTTTTTTGGGTAAAGGGTTTTCTCGGTAAATTTTATTACTTCAAAAAACAATTAAGTACAATGGATGAGGGTGAATCTCACATCTTTTTTTGGGTAAAGGGTTTCCCCGGTAAATGTATTACTCTAAAAAAACATTTCTGTATAAAAGATGTGAGTGAATCCTACATCTCAGCCCGTTACATAGGCAAAAAGCGAACATAACAAGCACAACTACTCCATAGGAGGATACTACTAAAACTATATTACAATTGACTCAACAAACATCAAAAAATGTATTTCTTCTTCCTATCACGGACTGTGATATCAAGATCATCACAAATAGACTGAAGGTGCTCAAACATATCATGATTCTCGTACATATCATCATCTTACGGGTCGTAATCATCATTATCCGGATATGAATCCCTCCATTGTTCCAACAAGCTATTAGTACCATAACCTTTATCACTTCTATCTTTACCACTTGTTGAAAGCCTTAAGTTAGCAGTTTCATCAAAAACCACTTCCACTTCACTATCACTATCCACAATAGTGATAGTGAACACAAAATGACTAGACTACAAATGAATCAATAATTTCAAGTAAACTATTTCTTCCTACGACCTCGTACTTTGATATCCAAATTCTCGCATATAGATTGAATCTTGTTAGAAATTTTATGGCCTTCATACATCTCATCATCGTATGGGTCATAGTCGTAGTCAGCATTCTCATAAGTTTCCTTCCATTGTTCCAGCAGACTATTAGTACCATAGCCAACCTTCTTTGAAGCCAAAAAACTTGCCATTTCATTATCAACTGATTCAACTTTATGATCACTATCATGATCACCCGAAGAATCAATCTTTTTAAAAGGTTTACCCTCATCATCCACAAGTGTAAATTTCCCATCAATAATTAGTCTTTCAATCTTATCAATTTTTTCAAAAATAGGTGTAGTACTAGTACTACTAGATACCACATTTCAGAACGAAGATCTACTAGAATTTGCCTTTTTACTAGCCAGATTTGAAGTCTCCCCATTTGTACCCAAGTTGACATCATTTTCAACCAAATTTAGCACATCAAATGGGTTTGAATTACTAACCACTTTTGTAGGCTCCACATCTTTCTTCTTATCTCCGCTAGTGTTGGCATTATGCCTTTTAGAAACAGGTCTATAAACTTGTTTGGCTGGTTTAAATTCCACATTTGGACCAACCGAAATAACTCTAGGAGATTGGCTAGGCTTCTTCAAGTTCTTTGCCACACTCGAACCTATATTCTTGGGACACTCATTCTGAACATGACCAAAAATCTTACAACACGCACACCTGGGAGGTTTCCACTCATACTCAACACGAATACTACACGTATAGAACCACTCCCCAACAAGTTTAGGCATAGCCACCATGATAGTATCTTTCAACTCCACATCGGCCGAATCTCAATCAATGCTCTAGCATAGCTTGACCTATCGCATGATTGGATGCACATGTCAGATGTATAAGAGTCAAGCATCAAAGGAGTACCATGTTTAGTAGCAATGGCACTCAAACCATCCTCACTAAATGCAGTCACATGGACACCATGAAGTTTAACCCAAACTGGAACATTACCAACATCTTCTTTTATCAAGTTCACATCCGGATTCCACTTTTTCAGAATAAGCGGATTATTATGAAAAACCATGGACCACCTTCAAGAATTGAATCCAAACCATCCCAAGAGCTAAACTGGAAGAAGAATAACCTGGTAGACGAGTTAAGCATAGATTTTACTAGCCCATATTTACACCAAGTTTCCTAACATAGTTAGCAACAACGGGGTAAGCCACCCGCTTTCCCAAAAAGAAACCATATGCCGTATTAACAAACCGTTTACTAATAGCTCTAATAGACTCCAACAGGACAGTCACTTTAGCCCCGTTTCCCGCCGGTGTAATTAAAGTGCAAAAATTTAAACTTTTTTTACTTGTTATACCAGTAACTATTTAGGATACGATGTAGGACCGGAGGGAATTAGACGTGTAGGTGAAACAATAACATTAGAAGCAACATTAGCAGTAGGACCACTAATATTCTTATCAATTTATGTATTCGTCGCATCACCGGAATCATTTGTACCCCCACCAATCTTTTTTGTAGAAACTGGTGTATTAGTAGAACAATTAGCATTCCTATCATGCGTACCTCTACTATTACCAGAAACCGTCACCCTCTCAAGCATAGGACCACCCAACATTCTTTTCCTTTACCCTTCTCCTACCCCCACTCCTTTTTTGACTCAAAAAACCTCGTTTCATTCCCAAAACATACAAACCTAATTCGATTCCAGTAGCAGCAACCATATAGTAGGATCTCTTCCATGCACGTTAGATCACAAAATTACAGAATCATTCGGCAGAAGATGCGATTTAGAGATATCTTGATAGCACTCAAACCAACATGACGCAAGCGACCATAATGAATAATCAATCAGTAATGAAAAGGAACCCTAATAGCGATTTTAACAAAACCCTAAAATTGACTATAAACCCTAACGTATTATCTTCAAAAACAAAGGAATCATGACCTGTAATAGGATTAAAAACGAGTTTTAATCATACTCAAAATCAAGATCGATGTTATATGAGGATAGAACGATCAGATTAAATTCGACTTTAAGGTTTTTTGGAAGATTGGTTTCGCCTAGGGTTTTCGCCAAGGGAGAGTCAGGGTTTTGGTTACAAGAATCTTTAGAGGGCTTATCCTCATTCTACCCATCACGCACCAACAATTATTTTGTATATTTTTCTTTCTATTATAACATCAACAAAATGATACAGCTAACGTTTTATCCATAGGTGTATCTTTATCTTTTTAATTGTTAAACACGGATAGAGGCACTAGCTATATCTTGTTTTAAGAGGGTAACTCACATTATTCGGTTTTTTGTCGGCTTATTCTATAGCTAGAATGAAATATGCAAATCACATCATTAATCGCATGCAAGAAATATGATACAAGGATTACCCTTAACTTTTGCATTAGAGCGACATGTCTTCAACTACTAAGTTTTTTCAGCAATGTATTAAGGGGCTAGCAAGAAGCTAGTATAAAGATACATGGTGAGAAAGATCGTTGGCTAGAGAACCACTTAAGCCAATTACGCAAAAAGGTTTCCTTTTCTATTATTCGAAAGCCTTCAAAGAGTGGTTTACAACATCGAACAAAGGAGTGAAATGAGGTTGAAGAGTTGCATGGTCCGCCATTATGATGGTTTCCAAGAGGATCCATTAATGAGTGTTGTGATTTATGAAGATCCTACCATTTCAAAATGTCAGTCTAGATTTGTTTTGCAAAGCTACAATGAACTAATATGTGGAAACCATAGGAGGGGGGGGGGGTGAATACATTTCCATTTAAAAACTTAAAATCTTTTGTATCAATTACCTGATCAAGTTTGACAAAATATAAGAAGTGTTAATAATAACTTTACAATAACTAACACATATTCTAACAATATAACCACACCCTCAATATGTACTACAAAGAACTACACAACCATAACTAACAAGATATACATGACCATTCACACAATCATGAACACAATGCAAGTATAAAAGTAAAGAGATAAGTAAAGCGAAAGGTAAAAGAAAATGCAAACCGGACATGATGATTTATAGTGGTTCGGTCACGAAGCTCCTCTTTGCCCTACTCCACTCCCCAAGTATCCAACTTGAGAGTTACTTCACTAGTCAACAAGCTCCCTTTAGGCGGAGAAAACTATACACAAGTAGCTTACACCAATTTCCGACACTAAGCCAAATGTCGAGTTGTAATCTTAGCTAGAACCAATCTACCACACACTTGTATTTTAAGGCCTAAAATACTAACCACCGTTACAAGTTTTTATCACACCTAAATACTATCACGATCAACATGATCTACCTATTACACACGATTACAAGAGATTTGAATCATTTACAGTATACAACACAATCTACCATAAGACATACAAGTGATCAAATGTAATCAATTCTATGTGACCCGATCTACTACATGATATTCAAGTAATCAAGGATGATCACTTCCATGTAGATACATCCTATACATCACTACATACCCCTTGGTAGTAGTGGAACTCATCTAAAAAACAACCATGAATTAAGCCTTATACTAGAAACATGTTAGAAAATCAAAGACACAAAACCTCCCAATTTGTGTGTGTGAGCCGTGGGTTCTTCAAGGAGGAGAGGGAAGAGTTTCCTTAGCTATTTATAGAGAAGTCATTACTTGGAGAAGTCTCTTTTGTCCAAAGGATAAAAGGGTGCACCAACTAGTTTCCCTCCATCTTCTAGAAGCTTGATTCAAATTTGAAATCACTAATTTCCCTCCATCTTCTAGAAGCTTTGATTAGGCCTTAATGGGCCAAACTCTATTGGACCCCAATGGGCTTGTCTATTTTCTTGGCCCAATCCAATTAGCCAAGTCCATATGTGTAAGAGTACCGGGACGTCGAGAGTAGTTGATGAATGTTTATGTTGATGATTAATGTATACGAGTAACTTGCGTACTTTATGTAATGTTTTACAAGTTACATATTTGTCATCACCAAAACACAAAGAGAATGTATAGATTAAATATTATAATATTTGCACTAACAATCTCCCCCTTTTTGAGGATGACAAAATATGTAAATCGTAAATTATAGTAAAATGTTAAAGTTACTCGTATACACTTCTTCTCCCACTTTTGTCGAAACAAAAAGGTGCGTGCTTTGAGTTTTATACTGCAATCTCCCATTTATACGATACATACCTATCTTTAAAAAAAAGCTTGCATTATCCCAGTGAAGTCTTGCTCCTATCAACCCCGTTTAATCATCTTAAGCTATCTACTTTGACACTCGAGCACCCCTTAGCTCATTGCACTCCTATGATACATTCATTCCATTTTATTTTGACTCTAGCGGATCCGTGGATCAAATTTGTTACAAACTCTTAACCTACATCAAGGGTTAGTTTCGTGCAACATAATATATATAGGAGCAATAGTATAAGGGTGGAATACACATATCAAGAAATGTATAGATGTCTTAATGGTTGCAAATGTAATAACTTTGTCATTGCATATGCTCCCCTTGGTGTATGCTCCCCCTTGTTTGGGGCACCAAAGAATCAATCTACGGAAGTGTGCTACAAAACAAAGTTAGTAGAATAGTAACACTATGATATATGATGTTGATTAGTAGTGTATAACTTACTATTTATATATATTTATATTAGATATATATATATATATTTCATATATTATATATATATATATATATTTCGATATATAATATATTTAGCAAGACTTATAGTAAGATGAACAAAGACTGCACGTCTTAGGTATTTGCACTCTAAATGTAATTGACACTTAAATAAAACTATTCAAAATTAAATTAGACACATGCAATCATTGTTTTAATAACAATAACCTAAATCTAAGATAAAAAAGAATCATGACATATGCTTAAGACACAACAATGTTTAGGAACCAATGATAAGATTCGACCAACACATGTTTAAGGACTAAGACTTAACCAAAACCCTTCGTTATAATACCGACTTTAATAAATGAGAACAAAATTCATTTATTTATTGACACACTATTATTATGAGAATGACTTATTTCAATATGTCATTTGGATGAGGAGTATTAACGTATTTTGATCGACATGTTCCTGATGGTATCGTCATCTAACCAAGATGACGATATGGATTTGGATAGACTAAGGGTTGCCTAAATCCTCAAGGTTTGTTTGTTAAGCATTATGTATGCTTTTCATGTTTGGGGTGTTTAAGGATAAACATCATCGTAAGACTTTAAGTCAAACTAAATGTTGATGATAAGGATGATTTATTGAGGAAATAAATGTAACATTTAAAATTAGATGAATGTTACCTAATATCTTGGCGAGATATGCCAGAATATATATACTCTAAAAGAGTTAAAAAAGATGAAGATGAAAACGATACGCTCTTGGATGAAAATGATTTTATAACATGGAAAACATAAATGAAGAGGGAAGGTGTTGACTAAAGGTTAACAACGACGGTTTAGATTAATATATCGTTTGCACTAACGATGACAAGCATGGTATGTTAAAATGATGTGCATCTGATCCTATAGGTACGAAGGTGGATGATTATGAATCCATAGATTTGTTGGGTGTTTTGTTGGTTGTTAATGTTGACAAACAAAGGTGAAAATGTGAAATGAGGTAGTAGTTCTTTCATGGTGGAATAAAAGTGAAAGACACAACATTGTGATGACTCAACAACACTTGAAGCTGTAATATCTTCTTTGTGTTATTCACTTGCTAGAAAGTGGAAATGATTGGATGATTAGAGAACGAGTGTGGGATGTTCTTGAGGAGATAATTTCAATGGTTTAGATGTAAAGGGATTTGTTATGTAGTGATAGACTATGGGTATAAGGATTTGAGTTTGAGGATGAGATGCATTTCATTACAAAATTCACTTGACTTTTGACAACATAGTGATGAGGTGTCATTTTATACACTTTTTAGGGTCATTTAACCCCCTAAATCGTGCATTTATGCCCAAAATAGGTACTTAATCATTCCTTTTCAGGTATTTAGCATTTAGAAGGCATTTGGAGGAAATACACGTGACTTGGGCTCATTTGGAGAACTAACGGACAAGCCTACGGACCTACACTAACATCTCTCAAGATTATGTTCTTGGCGGCTGGAGACGGCATTACAAGATACACGTGACGCCGTCACGATTCATCCTATAACGATGTCATAAGAATTCACGATGGTGTCAGCTCGCACGACCCAGCCCAAGATCTAGAATATTCTCTTTCATGACGGCGTCACGATTAAAACGCGACACCGTCGCAGCGATTTATCTATATATACAAACCCGAAATTAGGGTTTTAAGTGTGTAACTTTAGAGTAAAAAAGGGAGACGAACCCTAGTTTGTTTGGCAGCTTATTAGGACGATTTTAGGGCTTCAAAACCCTATTGTAACTCCTTCAATTCATGTTTTAATCAAGTAAGATTATCTTAATCATTCAATATGTCTTGTTGTTTGATTATTTATTGTTCTTGCTTTATCTTTAACATGCTTGGCTAAACTCCCTATTGTGTTCATTTATGATTGTATGAAACCTAGAATGTAGATCTTAGTGGTGTTGCTTCTTGTGATGAATATGCATGTTAGGCTTTAGAAAACCAGCTTTTGTCTGTATCGCTGTTGATATGTCTAGGGAAACATGATTGTGTAGAAAGGATACCATCGGGTAACAGTCTTCATACTACCTTGCCCCTTATATGGTTGATCCACTTTTAATATATTTCAAATGCATTTAATGGGGGGGGGGTGGGGGGTGGGGGTGGGGGGGGGGGGGGGGGGGGGGTGGGGGGTGGGGGTGGGGGGGGGGGGAGGGGGGGGGGGGGGGGGTGGGGGGGGGGGGGGGGGGGGGGGGGGGGGGGGGGGGGGGGGGGTGGGGAGGATAACCATCAGGTAACAGTCTTCATACAACCTTGCCCCTTTTATGGTTGATCCACTTTTAATATATTTCAAATGCATTTAATATACTCTTGGGGGCCTTGTAATAGTCTTCATACTAACTTACTTGTGCGTTGCATCAACGAAATATTAGTGACGGCAGGTTCGTGTAATCTGTTCATAGAACTTAGAAATAGTTACATAGATAATCACAAAGTGACAACAGCAACAACACTAGGAGAAGCAATCCTAAGGGAGTAATACAAGCTTAAATGAATACAATCTTTTTATTATATTGTTATCACCATTAGTATAGTTTATTATTTAGTTTAATAGCTAAAACCAAACCAACCTCTTAAACCACAAATTTACCTGCTTTCATAAAATATAAAAACACAAAATTAATCTTCTTTCAACCCCTAGAATTCTATTAGACTGTGATCAAGCCTTCCTAACCTATTCCCCTAGAGAACGATAACAACCCCTTAGTCTTGCCTATACTACTACTACAACGTTTAGGTACTCTGCCTAGGGAGTTGTAAAACTTCTTGTAGAAGTCTCTTACGATAACCGCATCAAGTTGTTGGCATCGCTGCATGGGAAATATAGATAGTTTTTGATCATAAAACATTAACTAATTAAAGACCGAAGCTCCATCGTTGAGTGACCGAGCTTCCTTGTTCGACTCAATAAATTAAGGCTAACAGTGTGTTTATTCGTAATTTTCGTTGACTATTCCACTCTTCACTATGGAGAATGCGAATCCATCATCGACCGTAGGATCCTTTTCTCAGGAACCATCTGTCACTACTCATGCTAAGTTTACGGCCCGAATAAACAAGCTTTTACAAATGAGGCAAACTATTGATTCTCTCCTTTTCAAAACCATGAATGAATTAACCAACTAGTCTTCCGACTTCGAGATCTTCTGCCCTGAAGAGAGAATTAAGGAACTTGAATTAAGAATGCAACGAAGAAACAATTTTGAGGAAGAATTGTTCAAGGATAGGTTCCCTACTAAGAAAGAACTAGCTTACCATAAGGAACTATTAGGAGAACCTCAACCCCCTTTCTCAACCCTAGAGCCCAAGATTAAGAGAGGCGACCCCTGGAGTTTGAAGATTCCTTGCGTAATCGGCACCGTTTACACGGGCCATGCATACATTGATCTATAATCTCCTGTCAACATCATGTCTCGTGCTTACTACAACAAAATAAGAGAAAAATCCTTTCAAACACGTAGAAACCCATACCAACCATATAAGCTTTGCAACTTCGTTGGAAGAGCTAAAAATGTGCATATATTTATCGGGTGCTTCATTTATGTTGTAGACTTTATGATTTTAGAAGACTTGGGCAACATCATTGATAATGGGTTAAGTGAAGTAGTCTTGGGACAATCTTTTGCGCATACATCTAAGCTCACTTATGATGAATCTTTAGGATTAATTAGGTTTGCCCAAAGGGACGACGAGGTCGTGTTTAGAATGCTTCAAAGGACAAAAGAACTAGACCTAGTATCTTCTTTAGAAAAGGATAAGTTTGAGGCATTCTTTGTGGAAAACTTGAAAGTTAGAAAAAAAGGTTTAAGCATGTCCTTGAAAAGAGAAAGGGATATTACAAAGCTTGCATGAACCTTGGACGTACTTATAAAAGAGATAGGGAAACAATTGAAAAACTCAAAACTAACCACATAAGTATCATCAAGCTTAAGGAGTAAAAGGACTTCGAGTCTAGCTACAAGACTTGTAAATAAAGAAAATCGCTTTTTGGGAGGCAACCCAATATGTACTTTTCCCGCATATTAGGAGTGTCTAGTGTGTTTTAACTCTTTATTGTTTGTTTTGTTATGTTTGAATTAGTTTGTAATCATGCTTTGTTTATTTGTAACTTCGTCTTATTTGCAATCAAAGGTATTTTGCAACAAAATAAGTGTAGGGGAATTATCCGGTTTTTAGAACCAAATTTATAAATTATTTCAATTAATTCGCGTCAGTTTCGAGTCATATGATTGAATTGTTAATTCTCAGGTTTTTATGCAACATTTTGTATAGGAAAATAACATATAAGAATGAGTGCAAGAAATTTTTCATCAAAAACAAAAAATGAGTTTTCACAGAGTGTGGAGACAACGTCACAATTTACACGCAACACCGTCACCATGACACTTGTGACGGGGTCAGGATATTCCTGACGGTGTCAATCGCCCAGTTACAGGAAAACTCAAAAATTTTAAGTATTTTTGAAAATAAAACTTGTACAACACTTAAGAAAGTTATAATTCTTTTATAAACCTGCAAAACCCCGAGTTTAACAATTCTCTCATCCTATCTATACTGCTTTATAGAGTCAACCTAATTTCACACTGTATATTATTATATCGCACATTTTATGCTTGGTATAGTTGTCTTTATCTTTGATTACAGGTTATATTTGATGAGAAGAAGCTTAGAAGTTCTTAGAAAGTTTCATTGTTTGATTCTTGGAGGATGATTTAACCAGTTATCACATGTTTCTTCTCCATTATTGAGCGAACCAGGGGAGTACTAGTTTCTTTTACTTGTTTTCTTTTCCCTTTATTCGTTTTTACGGGTACTTCTATAGAACATTGGGGGACAATGTTCAACTTAAGTGTAGGGGGAAAATAAGCCTTAGAAACTATTCCTTCAATTGCCATTTGCTTTGTCCTTAAAATGATGGGTAATATATCGAAACATAGCATAAAAAGGTAATTTTGACCCAAATATAATTTTTTTATGACACATACCGATGAAAACCGAGTATTAATAGCGTCTCATGGATATGAACTTATATGACTAGCACAAAAAGCCTCAGAATTCCACCCAAAAAATGTGAGGTTCGCTTTTAGATCTATAGGAATTCGAGTATCTATTATTGATACCCAAGATAGTTTATACCTTTAGCTTTCTCGAGTTAAGGAGTGAGCAATCATGTGTATCTATTCCGTCGTTACGGATGTGTATATGTGGTTTTGTCGCCTTTTCTGGAGCATTGAGACCGGTTTAAATTATGAGTGTATCGGTAGTATATTAAATTCTAGAACTTGTTATTGTGATGCATCCCGAGACCGCGTAGTAAGTATTATGATTTGCTTGATAAGAGGCATTAGGATTAACCCATGTTTTAAACCTGTAATTGTTATAATGGTAACACCGATCATACAACTACCCCATACCCTTGCCATGCACTCACTTTTAGTGTATGATACCCCTAGTACAACCCTACGAGCCTATCCATTTTCATGATTCTCGTAATTTTCTGGTTAAGCCGGACTATTAATGAAGAGCATTGTTATCTTTAAACCAATCGTTACACCCAAATCGTCTTAGCCTATCTTGTATGTACTCGCTTTTAGTACATTATTGTTTTAACCAAAGTTAATTATTTGAGTACACGGTTGCTAAGTGGTATGTGTGTAATTACACATACCTTTTACCTTTAAAATCAACCCTAAACGACCAAAAACGCACATAAATTGCCATAAATATGCTTGTTCTTGTGTTTGTACTGTGCAGGTACCGGAGTTTCACTAAAAGACAAAAATTGAAGACAAACCGGACAAAACTGAGCACGGATTTAGAAAGAGCGCGAAAAACTGAGGCCAAGGGTACAAAAGGATTAGAAACGGAGCTCAAACGGAAATTACCGGATCGACTCGACAACGTTTGTGTATTTTATGAAGTCAAAACGAAGTCAAAGTCAACCCCGGGATACGTCATCGGACTAAGCATCGAAAACCGAGCCCGAAAACCTAAACCGCAAAAAGTGGGCCCACCCGTACCCTCCTTGTGGGCCGGGTCAACCCACTTATTTGACTAAGCCTTTAAACCCTTTGTGACCCATAAGCCCATTCCCTTTTATTTAAAACCCAAACGACCCAAATTATAAACACTGGCCCAATCCATTAACCCACTTAACGGGTGTTAGCCTTTTATTCTTTTGTCTCTACACCGTTAGTCCTAAAGGACCAACACTGTTAGTCCAAAAGGACTAACGGTGCAATACCCAACCAACTACAAGGACCAACGAATATCACCACAAGGACGGTACATGTAATACCACAAGCCACCTCGAGGGGTCCTTTTTGCCATTTACCCAAACTCTACCCCTGCACCCCCAAAATCAAACCCAGATGAACCCTAACTATTTTTCCCGCCATAACCAAATCCCAAAACCCATTCACGGGTCTTTTTCCCCTCTTTTACCCTGCAACACCGAATACTCAAGGGGTAAGACCAAACCCTCACCTCCACTAAATCCCTTTATGCCATGTTGGCAATCCTAGGCTGTTTTATTAAATGAAGGGATGAGATCGTTTGATTTGGCAGCAAGCTAAATGGATGGTGGGGATTGAGACTCTGAAGCCTCTCACATAGAAAACACAACAAACACAAAGGCTTGAAGACTCAGCCTATAAAAAAGAAAGAAGACAGAAGATGTAGGGATAGTATAATTTAGTGTAATTTTTAAGTTTTAATTTTTGAGTGTAGTTTACATTTCAAGTTATGTTCTGTTTTTCACTTATCCAGTTTTCAGCTTATTCAAAAAGCTTTGTACAAGACTTAAGTTCTAATAAAAGTGTTGTTTTGAAGTCATCATCTCTAAGTATTCATTTCCATTTTTCCTTATTGTTATAAAAAATTCAAAAATACAAAAATCCTGTCAAAAGCAATGGAGCATGGTAAATTCAGGATGGCCATGGTTTAGGGCTTATTGGTAAGCAATAGGTGTGTTTGTGTTTGCTGAAATTCAGAAGAAAGCCAAGGGAACTTGTAAGTTCCCTTAATTTCCAATTTCTTGAAATTCCACTGTAGCATTGCTTATTGGTTACTTCTTGTGCTTATTTTCTTTATGTCTGCCTATCTTATGCTTATTTGAATCATCTTTTGTAATTTTAAGTGCCTGCATTGTTGTTGGCCTCTTGATTCCTTGTTTTAGTAATTTCCGTCTTTAATAAACTCATAACTGCTTGATTCATGACCTGCTTTTAAACTGCTTATTTCTATGTTTTAAGTTTCCCAATAGGTGCATATTAAGCTAATAATTATCTGGTATCAAGGGTTGGTTCTTTAAAAATCAGAGTTTCAAGTTTAAAATTGTGTTTTCTGTATTTAAAGGGGTGTTTGGGTCAAGGGTGAAAATGGGTAAAAAGTGTTTTAAAAACCAAATAGGTTAATAAGCCAACTTTGTTTAGCTATTTTAATATCAAAATTAGTTTAATTTTTAGACTTTGTAAGTTAAAATCAAGTTTAAGGCCTTATTGAGTTCACTGTCCAAATCTGTCACTTTTGGACAGGTTGGTTTAGCTTATTTGCATAAGCTACTTAAAAGCCAC
>BQNB010028801.1:2010-53812 GCA_026074375.1 Tanacetum coccineum
ATACGTATTGCTGTAACATCTACCTGTTATTGTCTCTTTCATATAAAAGCTCTTAAAAAATAGCGTATAAAGCTGTTAAAAAACAACATTAAAAAGTTGTAAAATCGGTGTCCAAAAACTCTTTCTCTGCTGTCCAAACAGCCTACAAAGCTGTTAAAAACAGCACAGAAAAACAGTTATTTCAAATAATAGTACTAAAGAGAGAGTAGCTCAGTTCAAACTTTATTGCATGTGTACAAAAACATTAACCAATAAAGGATATCATACTAAATAGCTAAAACTTTGTAATATTTGGCCCGCAGCGAAGAGTTGCTCATTCTCTTTTGCAGTTTCCTTTGTCATGGGTACAACTTGTGTCCAAACAACCATAATAAGGCTATGTCCAAACAACATATTACACCCTCTCGAGTCCCATTTCTCCAATCACTAAAGTCATTATAGCTTTCTAGTTACCACTTTTCTCTCTCGTCTACAACAACCTGATGTTGCTACTCTCGATGCCGCTGCCATAGCTGCGACGCATTTCAGTTGTTTACATTTTAATGGCTGATGTTGGTAAACCCTCGTTCTAACATAAGTTTTTCCTCCTCCTTCAAAACCGTTAAATAATAAATCTCTCTAAAGAAGAGTCATGTGATCTCTGATTATGTAGTACTTACAGTTGGATTTTCTTTCATGAACGTCTTGCGGAATTCCTCACTATAACAATAATAAGATGGCACTAATTAAATGTTAAATACATTATAAGCTGAGGAATAAAATTTCTTCTGCAAGTTCAGGTTCTAGTTATGTCTTGACGGCTGCTATTTTTATGTTTTGGTATCTGTAAATTTTGTCTGCAATATCAGGTTCTAGTTCTGTCATAATGGTGTTGTCTTTAAGTTTTGGGATCTATAAACTTCGTCTGATGGTTCTGGTTCACAGTATACATTCTGAGGTTGTGGATAATTTCGCTTATAGTGTTCAAGCATTGGGCTATGTTCATAGGTGTTGTTTTATTCCTTGTGGCATGGTATGCAACTTTGTCAAGGATGGTTCTTAGCTTTTGTTTTGATCCTAGGTTCTTTTGTTCTCTGTGTTATCATATGTTTCCATAAAACAAATAAACATGTGCATTAACCGTAGTAAGTTCAACCCTTTTATTTAATCATGTTGCTAAGTTCTGAAAATTGTAACTGGCTTGATTGACCAGTGAGCACATCCCAAAAATCGCGCAACTCTGATGTGTGTGGATTGCAAACACAGAAAGTATTACAATCGCCTAGGCAGTGTACCTAATCGTTGAAGTGTAGTATAGGCAAGACTCAGGGGTTGTTATCGTTCTATAGAGTAATAGTTTGGGTAGGTTCGAATCGAATGTCACTAAGGTATAAGGGTCGAAAGAAGATTATTTTTGTGTTTTTAAATTTTAAGAAAGCAAGTAAAATCTCGGGTTTGAAGGGGGGTTTGTTTTAAGCTAATTAACTACTAAACTACTTTTACTATAATCTAACTATATGGAAACTCGTATAGGTAAACAAATGTGCTCACTTAATCATGCACTACTCCTTAGTTTTCTCTTCCTAATCTTATTGCCCATCACAATTGCGATGTAATGTGTAAGTATTTCCTAATTCATGAACGAATTACATGAACCCCCCGTTTATGTAATACTCCGTTAAGATAACGCACAAGTAAGGTAGTATAAAGACTATTAGAAGGCTCATAAGAGTGTATTACATGCATTCAAACACTTAAAAGGTGATCAACCATATTATGGCAAAGGTAGTATGAAGACTATTACGATGGTATCCTTTCTACAAAATCACGTTTCCCTAGACGTCTTCATAAGCAATTAAGAAGATACTTTTCTAGAGCCTAACGCGCACACCCATCGACAAGAAGCAATAGTGATATGGGGTCTTATAAAGACTTCAACATGAAGTTTTACAACTCCCTAGGCAGTGTACCTAATCGTTGTAGTGTAGTATAGGCAAAACTCGAAGATTGTTATCGTTCTCTAGGGGAATAGGTTGGAAAGGCTTGATCACGGTCTAACAGAATTCTATGGGATTGAGAGAAGATTCTTTTTGCGTTTTTTTTATATTTTATGAAAGCAGGTAAATCTATGGTTTGAGAGGTTGGTTTGTTTAACTAATAACTAAACTAATTAATCTATGCTACTGGTGATAACTTTATGATAAACAAATGTATTTACCTAATCATGCACTACTCCTCAGATTGCTTCTCCTAGATCTGTTGCTTTGTCACACTTGTGATTATCTGTGTAAGTATTTTCTAGGTCATGAACGGATTACACGAACCCGCCATCTATTTAATATTCCATTAAGGCAACACACAAGTAAGGTAGTATGAAGACTATTACAAGGCCCCTAAGAGTATATTAAATGCATGTGAAATAACTTAAGAGGGATCAACCATGTAATGGGTAAGGTAGTATGAAGACTATTATCGATGGTATCCTTTCTACACTACTCGCGTTTCCTTAGACATATCAACAGCGATACAGACAAAAGCTGGTTTTCTAAAGCCTAACGCGTACATTCATCAACAAGAAGCAACATCAAAAGGATCTACAACCTAAGTTTTATGCAATCATAGATAAATACAAAGGAGGGTTTAGCCTCACATGTTATAAAGAAAGCAAGAAGATAAATTAATCAAATAACACATGGACATATTGAATGATTAATGATAAATAACCTTACTTGATTAAAACATGGATTCAAGGTAGTTCAATAGGGTTTTGAGGCCCTAAAAATGACATATAAAGCTGCTAGTGTCACACCCCGCCTAGGCGGAAACACGAGGCGTAACATCATGGATATCATCACAACACAATGGTGTCAACAATAGAGAGAACTAAATGAAATAGATAAACAAATGAGACATAATGTGTCATGACAATATCTAACACAAGATAAAGGAGTCTTGCATTACGATAGCAAAGTCATACCACCAAGAAACATAATCCAAAAGTCTAAACAAAATCAACAAACATCCAAGTATCAAACTATTCAAATGACTTAAATAAAATCTCTAGGAGAATGACTCCGTATGCAAGCCTACTGTCTCACTAGCCACTCTTCCTAACTTTAATATTCTCAAGATGGTTACCTGAAAATGATGCTTAAAACATCAACACAAAGGTTGGTGAGAGTCATAGGTTTACGACACACAATCCAACTTTAAAATAAATTACTGTGATTAATAAAACATGGCAGGACAATTAAGCTAGCTACTATACAAGCTAACATGTAATCATACCAAACAACCACAATTGGGACGGAACGTGCCCACGATCTACATCATACAGTCATGGGTAACCCCATTACCCTCCGATCGGAACACACAGAAATGGGTAGAAGCATTACCCTCTAATTAGAACACACAGAAATATAATAGGTAGCATCGCTACCCTCCAATTGGAACACACAAAAACTTTACCACATGTAGCACATAACATATAATAACCACTTAAATGCCCATGCACTAAATAAAATCACATAATCATAGCAACTTAAAACGGTTCCAAAATACTTGCATCATTTCCACCCCAATAAAACATAAGAAAAGAGGGGCTATAAAACTCACCTGAATACTCAAACGCAGCTTCCAAATCTTAACACGCAACTATACAAATAAATAAACACGGTTACACGCGACCAAGCTAAAAGCTCTAGTCCATGTAACACGCATATGATGGATGTCTAAGAGTTTGTTTAACCATCATGGTTCACCCCGACACCATGCCCAACCTTAACCATCTTATTAACACTTTACACTAGCTACTTATAATTAAATCAGAATTGCAGAATTTTAGTGTCTCTTTACGTGCTCAAAACCCTTACTTAATGACATTCATAATTTATACCAAAAATCACCCATGTTCATTTATGAGTATGTTAACTACTTAGTGATTCCCAAGAGCCATTTACATGCACAAGTACTCCTAAGAAAATCAAACTTCAAAACAGTCCCAATTCGGATCTGATTGCACACCAAAATATATCACTCTAACTACCATACTTAGACATGCTTTCAGAGGTTAATTTTCACAGGATTATCAATAGACATATGGAACTTAACTAATGTAGAAGGTCTAAGCTAAATTCCACTTTTAAGTTAGGGTTTTACCCTCACAAACATGACCTAATTCTGACCCGTATTTACTGTTTTTTTCCACTTTTGTTGCAGAGATTATTTGAATGCCTTCCCAACTTTAAAAACTTTTGAGGCCAGATTTTTTGGAAAGTAGACTCTTTTGGCTTATTCATAGACTCAAGAAACATATCAATATACGGTTTTATCATCTAGATATCAGTCGTTGAACACGACCCAAAATTCTGCTCAACCCTAAATCAAGTTTTAACGCAAATCTAACCTAACCAATTGCATGATCACAACCCTAATCCATTACTAATCACCATAGCATCATTAAATTTCATATATTTACTGTATTTTTATGAAAACCTAGATCCATCATTGATTTTGTTACATAAATATACAAATCTAACTAAGAAGAACACACTTACCTTGATTATTAGCGCCTAAAACGTAAATTCTTGAATGTTCTTGGATCAAAATCGACTCCTCCTTGTTCTTAGAGTTAAAGTCGACTGAAAATAAGGGTTATGGGGTTGTATGAGTCGTTCTAGGGGTGTATTTGGCTTAGGGATACCTAATCTAAATAATTAGCATCATAATTCTAGTCAAACCCCTCTAGATAATGCAAAAATCCATTTTTTTTCCTTATCCCTTTTATCCTTAGCCGATTTATATATAACATATATATATTTATTTATTTATTTTATTAAATTATTATTTACATTATAATTTATATTACCTTAAATTTTTACAAAAATCTACGCTAATTTGGGTAAACCTTTTTACATAAACGCTACTTACTAAAGTTTCTAAAAATAACTTTTCATTTCACATTTCACTTTCCATTTTTAGAAAGTTTACTACAAACTTTTATATTTTACTCACATGTTTCTTTTCCAATAACTTATACTTCTTATAAACGCTTAACTCTTAAAAACCAAGAATTGACGTAGCAATGCATGCAACATGTCTTCCATTTCCATTATCAATACACGTGAACAAATGGAATACTTAATACCAAACTCATATGCACACAAAATAAGATAATCATTTACCACTAAAATGACATCATGCACATATATAAACCACTTCAATATACATATAGAACACATAGCACGCAAGAAACATACAAAATGGACACTTAGCCAATTCTAAAGGTATAAACTAACCTGCTCAAATCACGGTTGTCGCAGCTAGAATGACTAGGGTTCGTCTCCCTATGTTTATACAAAGTTACACACTTAAAACCCTAAAAATGGTTTTATATTTATAGAGATATTGACGTGACGGCGTCGCTTAGAGATCCTGACGCCGTCGCCACGTAGATGATTCTATATCCTCTTTAAGTCGGCCGCGTCCTGACGTCGTCGCAAAATTCCTGACGCTGTCACTAGATACATCACGACGGCGTCGCTTTATGCCTGCGACGTCGTCTCCAGCTACTGTATGCATAAATCTTCAAGAGATTTGGTGTAGGTCCGTAATCTTGTCCGTTTCTTCTCCAAATGGGCTCAAGTCACATGTATTTCCTCTAAAAGCTATCTAAGTGCTAAAAACCTAAAAACAAACGATTAATCACGTAATCTAGGCGTATTTGCATGATTTACGAGGTTAAATGACCCCGAAAAAGTGTATAAAATAACACCTCATCAAATACCCCTACACTTGGGATTTGCTTGTCCTCAAGCAAATGGGCTTTTCTACCTAGACAGTAGCAGTATTAGGGTCACTTAACCTACTCTTTAAAAGCATCTTACAACACAACCTTGTAGACCTCGTAATTAAAAGCACGGAAAGTATATACTAGGACCTCACATAAGTGTTTGGGAGTCTCTCATTCACTTGGGTGTATAATAAATTATAACATAACGGGGAAATGGAAAATCAACACTCATTACCTGTCATAGCATATAAATTACCATAGGCTTGGTAAATGATCAAACCTCTATCACTAGGCGCAAGCATTATTCATTACTATCTAAGAGCTCTTTCAAAGGAATGTAGGGTGTAGGTGTAAGATAACATTAACAAAAACATAAACGGATGTGATATATTTGGGTGGTGACTTTAAGTGAATTTGGAGTGGAAGGGTTAGCTAACTATTTATAAGAATACACGTTGGTTTGGTTGCTAAGCCAAAGACTCGGACAAAATATACAAACTCTACACAACTCTACATCAATCTCTTTCTTTTTCTTTTCTCGACTCTATGATAAACATAAACATAAGCAAATGGCAGCTCGTATATTTTTTTAAACTTTTTTTATATACTTTTTTTGTACACTTTTGCCCTGCCATTGCTTAAACATATAATACATCATGAGGTTTATAGAGACACCCCTACACTTGAACTTTTACATACTCGATTATTTACAATATAACTAATGACTCGATTTGAGGTGGATCAAAATAACATGGAGCTTATTGAGCTCTATTGGGGGTCATAAATTACTTCTTCCTCAATTCTTCATAAGATGAATACTACCATGAATCCCCAATCGTCCCAAAACTGTATTTATAAAGATAAGGTCTTAGCAACCGTGTACTCAAATAATTAACTTGGGTTAAAACAATAATGTACTAAAAGTGAGTACATAAAAGGTGGCTAAGGCGATTTGGGTGTAACAATTGGTTCAAGAGTGACAATGCTCTTCATTAATAGTCTGGCTTAACCAGAAAATTATGAGAACCATGAAAAATGATAGGCTCGGAGGGTTGTACTAGGGGTATCCTACACTAAAAATGAGTGCATGGCAAATGTGTGGGATAGTTATATAGTCGATGTGACCATGATAACAATTACAGGTTTAAAACATAGGTTAATCCTAGTGCCTCTTATCTAGCAAATCCTAATACTTACTATGCGGTCTCGGGATGCATCACAAAAAAAAGTTCTAAAATTTAATATACTACCGGTACACTCATATAATTTAATACCGATACCAATGCTCCAGAAAAGGCGACAAAGACCATACGTACACATTCGTAACGACGGAATAAACACATATGACTGCATTCGAACCTTAACTCAAGAAAGCTAAAGGTATAAACTATCTTGGGTATCAATAATGGATACCCGAATTCTTAAAGATCTAAAGGCGAACCTTACATTTTTGGGTGGAATTCTGAGGGTTTTTGTGCTAGTCATACACATTCCTATCCATGAGACGCTATTAATACTTAGTTTTCGTCGGTATGTGTCATAAAAAATTTTAAATTTTGGTCAAAATTACCTTTTTATGCTATGTTTCGATATATTACCCATCATTTTAAGGAACAAGCAAATGGCAAATGAAGGAATAGTTTCTAAGGCTTATTTCCCCCTACACTCAAGTTGAACGTTGTCCTCAATGCTCTATAGAAGTACCCGTAATAACGAATAAAAAGAAAATAAAACAAGTAAAATAAACTAGTACTCCCCTGGTTTGCTCAATAATAGAGAAGAAACATGCGATAACTTGTTAAAACGTCCTCCAAGAATCGTCTAATAAAACTTCCTATGAACTTCCAAGCTTCTTCTCATCAAATATAACCTGTAATCAAAGACAAAGACAACTACACCAAGTATAAAATTGGCAGGATAGATATAAATACAACGAGAATTTAGAGTTTTGACTCTATGAAAGCATTAAAGATAAGATGAGAATAATGATGTAATCATAGGTTTTCTGCATGTTTACCAAAGAATTATAAATTTTAAATATTGCACATTCTATTTTTCAGAAATACTTGAAAAAATTCGAATTTTTATATTGCTGGAGACGTGACGTCGTCGGGTGTTAATCCCAACGCCGTCTCCAGGCACTGTAAAAAATTCTTCTTCGTTTTTAATTAGAAATTTCTTTCACGTAATTTTATTAGTTAAATCTGAAGAAAGCACTGCATAAAAACCTGGAATCAATCATTACAATCATATGACTCGAAACTGACGTGAATTAATCTAAACAATTTATTTTAAATGTTTGATTTTGGTTCTTAAAAACCGAATATTTTCTCCTACACTTATTTTATTGTAAAATACCTTTGATTGTAAATAAGACGAAGTTATAAACAAAACAAAGCATGATTACAAAAGAATTCAAACATTATAAAACAAATAATAAAGAATAAGACACAAGACACTCCTAAATGCGGGAAAGTAAATATTGGGTTACCTCCTAAAAAGCGCTTGTTTTTGTTTGAGTCACGAGCATGACTCTATCATTATTTAATAGATAAAAGGGAGGGTTCCCCGACATTTGAGTTCAAGGGCGGGTGATAGTAACGGTACACACCATTGTTATGAGAAGGGGTCATATGTTGAAAAATTGGTTGTTGAATTATATGCTCCGAATGGTGTGTTTCTTTATTCCAAACATTCTCTACTTCTTTTGGCCTGAAGGACAAATTAAGTCTCCTTCGAAGAAAAGAAACTTCTTTAGGTTTCAATTCCCAATCATCTTCTATCATCTCCATATTCAAAAAATCAACACCTAGGGATCCACTTTGTCCTAATAAACCTAGTTTAAATCCATAATGTTTCTTAGGATTATCAATGCACGAGTGATAATAGCAATACGTATCCTTAAGGTGGAAAGATGCCATATAAGGTGAAGGCGGTGTATAAATGGTCAAATGGTCTAATTCCTCCATCCTAAAACTATCCGGACTAGGTGGTTTAATGGGTGGTTTGAGGTCTCTTTTGTTTGCTAGACTTGCATCTAAGGATGGACAATTAGGTAAGGGTTGCGGTTGAGGCTCTGGTTCATCAAAAATAAGAGCTTCCGTAGAACTAAGAGGGATGTCATGATTACAAGTATTTAAGCCTAAATCCTCTAATTGTGTTTCTTCTGAAGGTTCAACCTCTATTGGGGTTCCTAAAGTCTCTTCTACTTCTTTCGGGTAAGTCACGGGCGGTGTGTATACCTCAAATGATGGAAGGACTTGTGGGGTACTTTGTGGGCTTGGATTATCTACCTTATTCTCCATCATATCTAGATCACCTATAGGCTCATCATATGCATCTAACCATGATATGCACTTAGGTATCTTAACTCTAACCACCTCATTCCCAACCAAGTGGTCCTTTAAATTTGTTATTGTTTGGTCAAAAATAGTGTTAGTTGGGTTTTTCCATTGTTTATCGCATTGGGCACAATCCTTAATGGTTTCTCATGCTTCTTCAGCACTTAATCCCTTGAGGTTCCTACCTGCCGCATGGTTAATGTCTATTTGGGTATACCTGTCGATATGATCAAAAAAGATTTAAATTTGGGACCATATGTTGAGGCCATGATGCGGGACTTTTCGAATTAAGTCCTTGTAGCGAGTCCATGCAACATAGAGAGATTTATCTTGATGTTGTTGGAACATCAAGGTATATCTTTGGAATGGGAAGGTTGTGTTCCGTGGTGGGTTTTGAAAGGGTGAGATAAGTGGTCTTTCATACATCATGATGATGAACGAAAGAGTTACAAACAAAAGGCACAAAGAAAAGATAGACTACAAGAAAGCTAACATACTGAATTAAAATCTCACTTGAAAGGATTCAAGCGAGTAGAACTAAGTTAAACTATGATCGAAACCTAACTATTCCGCACGCAGCGACGCCAAAAACTTGATGTGAGGTCTCGTAAAGACTTCAACATGAAGTTTTACAACTCCCTAGGCAGTGTACCTAATCGTTGTAGTGTAGTATAGGCAAGACTCGGGGGGTTGTTATCGTTCTCTAGGGGAATATGTTGGGAAGGCTTGATCACGGTCTAACAGAATTTTACGGGGTTGAGAGAAGATTCTTTTTGTGTTTTTTTATATTTTGTGAAAATAAGTAAATCTATGGTTTGAGAGGTTGGTTTGTTTAACTAATAACTAAACTAATTAATCCATGTTACTGGTGATAACTTTATGATAAACAAATGTATTTACCTAATCATGCACTACTCCTCAGATTGCTTCTCCTAGATCTATTGCTTTGTCACACTTATGATGACCTGTGTAAGTATTTCCTAGATCATGAACGGATTACACGAACCCGCCGTCTATTTAATATTCCGTTAAGGCAACGCACAAGTAAGGTAGTATGAATACTCTTACCGATGGTATCCTTTCTACACTACTCGTGTTTCCCTAGACATATCAACAACGATACAGACAAAAGCTGGTTTTCTAAAGCCTAACGGGCACATTCATCAACAAGAAGCAACATCAAAAGGATCTACAACTTAGGTTTCATGCAATCATAGATAAATACAAAGGAGGGTTTAGCCTCGCGTGTTATAAAAAAAGCAAGAAGATAAATTAATCAAACAACACATAGACATATTGAATGATTAATGATAAATAACCTTACTTGATTAAAACATGGATTCAAGGTAGTACAATAGGGTTTTGAGGCCCTAAAAACGACTTATAAAGCTGCTAGAATGACTAGGGTTCGTCTCCTTAGGTTTATACAAAGTTACACACTTAAAACCCTAAAAACGGTTTTATATTTATAGACATATCGACGCGACGACGTCGCTTAGAGATCCTAACGCCATCGCCACGTAGATGATTCTAGATCCTCTTTAAGTCGGCCACGTCCTGACGCAGTCGTAAAATTCCTGACACTGTCACTAGATACATCACGACGGCGTCGCTTTATGCCTACGACGCCGTCTATGCATAAATCTTCAAGAGATTTGGTGTAAGTCCGTAATCTTGTCCGTTTCTTCTCCAAATGAGCCCAAGTCACGTGTATTTTCTCCCAAAGCCATCCAAGTGCTAAAAACCTGAAAACAAATGATTAAGCACGCAATCTAGACGTATTTGCATGATTTATGGGGTTAAATGACCATGAAAAAGTGTATAAAATGACATCTCATCAAATAGTAAAAGGAATTACAAACTAAGTTTCATGCAATCATAAACAAACACTAATAAATTTAGCCTAACATGTTAATTGAAAGCAAAGAACAATTAATCAAACAATATATAGACACATCGAAAGATTAAAAGCATAAAAGAACTTCACTTCAATAAATCATGGAGCAATGTTGGATACAAAAGGGTTTAAAAACCCTAAAAACGACCTAAAGGATGATAAAAATCATTCCTTAATTATTCCTCATGAATTTCACACTTAAAACTGAAAAAGCAGGGTTTGTATATGTAGGCAATCAACCGTCGCCCAGCCGAATCTTCTAAGGGATTCTTTAAGTCGGCTACTTCTGACGCCGTCACCAATTTTTCTGACGTCGTCACAAGGATTTGTGACGCCATCTCTACGCGTTGTATGTCCTTTTGATATCACTTTTCGTGTAGAGTTGAGTTCTTGTTCGTTTCTTCCCAAATTGACTCCAAGTCGCGTACTTTTCCTTCAAAAGTCATCCAAGTGCTAAAAACACAAAAAGAAATGATTAAGCATGTATTTTGGGCATATTTGCATGACTTAGAGGGTTAAATGACCCCAGAAAAGTGTATAAAATGACACCTCATCAAACTCTAATTGCAAATACATAATGGGCAGTAGCTGATTCAATCATCTACATTTTGCAACACATTCCCATAAATGTTTTTCTTCCTATTGGGATGATTTAAAACAGACTTTAGTTGACATTCAACCCGTTCTCTTATGCAAGTTTTTATATTATCATTTCAAAATACAAACACAGCCCAAATTAACCGATTAATAAGTAAATGCACCAAAATAGTATTGTATCATATTACGCTCGTGAGTAGGTTAGTCTTTCCAAGAGCAAGCCCATAGTAGTCTTTTGAATCTTTCAATCCAAAGTCAGTTTGATGGAGACCGCATTTGGAAAAGGGACCTGAGAAAAGATTAAAGGAAAACAATGATAAAATAATGTTGTAATTAATTTACTAAACTTCTGCTTGATACCTTCAGATAACGGATATACTCCTTTTAGATTTTAGTTGCGAATTCTAGTAAATTGGAGTAATAAGTAGTGAGATCAAAGTTTTATAAAACAAACCTTTCCAAGCCTGCCCGAAATCTTTCAATTTGAAAAAGTATGAGCTCCTTGTATAATTAGACATTACTGGAAATATAATATAGTGCTCAGTACTAACTGATTTTAAAAGCACGATCGTTGTGAAAATAAATAAAAGAAACTTACAGGCTAGAGGAATTTTCACTCTTATATCCCTCAAATCCCATAACGAATGATGAGACCGGCCCATAGTCCGACACGCATAAGAAAAGTTGCATGCAAATAAATTGTCTTTACGTATTCTTTGTTTGAGTTCAATATCTATATCTTGAAAAATATAAAGTAAGATTTGATTTTTACCAGTTATGTGAAACTCTCTGTACGCTGCACCAAATTGAATATCACTTACTGTAATTTGGCCTGCTCGACTAAGATTTGAACCCATAAAGTTAAGTCTACATGTATTCAAATGCAAAACAAATATAAACCATAAAAGGGACTCAAAATGCACATTAGATTTCTAAGGGAGTGTTTGGGCTAGATGTCATTAACGGAAAAAATAGTTATTTCACATGAAAATAATCAATGGATGAGATAAAAGTATGAGACTCAGATAGGTAATATAACACCTCGTGTTTTCAGGTCATATTACGATTTCAATCACTCCATTTTCTTTTTATTTATAATATTTTTACGTGTTTACTTTTACTTTAAATCACCTAGTTAAACCCTAATAAGCAAAACTTAACCGAGGCTTTTAATATCATGAATAAGCCTACGTTTAAACTAAAGACTTTAGTTAAAATGTTTCTACGACTTAGTTAACCAAAAATCGAGTTATATCATCCTTATTCTTTCACCACCATCTAGCGTTTAACTTTAAAAAGTAAACGAGCAAGTTGTATGTTTCTTCACTTGTTTAATAAGATACACACAATAAAAATTAATTAGGAAACTAATCTAACTCAAGAAAACAAATAAATCTCCCTACAATCTAGCAAGGAAATCGTGTACACCTTTAATCTAACTTTTCAAAACCGTGTTATGCATCTGGAAAAGATGTATATAAACCCATCTCACTTTAACCCTAATAACCAATGTATAAAGCCCATAATCCCTTTTATCCAACTCCTTAAAACCTACGTATATTCTTGATTCTGCTTCCACGCAAACTCCAACAGTAAACCTCTTTTAATCCCTGTACATTGACCATGCTTAAACCCCAAAATTCCTTGCCTAAATTGGATCAACATACGAATGTGACATCCAAGAGGAACACTATGCATGCCATACCATTTGTGCATAAAAGGCTCTACTCGCTACTTTGCAAACTCGGTTAGAGAAACACAAAGAAACTCAATACTATCATATTCATACTCATACACCATTCACCATTGTTCCTTGTCCTCCTAGCCATGTTTCGACTTGCATACAACACGTAATCCTACCACTACATTCGTATTAAACCCTAAGTCAAAAGAAACCCTAATTAAGGTTTCTTTGGGTTCGTACCTCTTACGAGTCGATCACACCAAGACAAGCGAGCAACGTTCGTGTACGTGGTCATAAGGGGTGCGATAGTCAAGTTTATTATTTGGTTGGGTGTTTGTTTCGTGTACGTAAGGGGTAAAAAGCTTCGTGCGTTCATCACTTCTTTGGGCCAAGTTCTTCGCGTTCATCTCTGCGTTTTTGTGAGCTATCTATCCTTATTACTTATCCTTAATATGCGATCTATATGTCATTAGTAATGTGCTTGAAAATCCCTAAAAACAAAACTATTTTGTTCACCTCTTGTTGCGTAGCATTTTACACTATCTTAAAAACTGCCCTGTTAGGTCGACTTTAGGCTATGTTTCGACCCAATTAAACTTGGAGATAAGGTCAGCACATAAGGACGTTTTATAGTCGACATGGTAGGCTTTATTTAGCAACTTGAATCACGAAAAGCGCTTAAATCAAGCCCGCAAACTGAGTCTCAAGTTAGTGTTGTTGTCGCGTGTTTAACAGTTAATACTGTTGGAAGGTCGCGACACCACCACAATCACACCCATTTTTAACCCGCTTAATCACATCTAAACGTAAAACTTAATTAATAAAAGTTGTAGTGGACCTGGCAAAGTTTATAAATGTACTTTTAGTTTGTCGTAAGTTTAAGTAACAAATTCACAAATAGGACTAAAAGTTAGCACTGCAGTTGCGTGTTTCAACAGTTGAAACTATTGGCGGAAGGGGTCGTGCACCCTTACTTTGGCCTCGTTTTTAGTCACTATAACGACTTCAAATTGCAAAAACTATAAGAAATGAATTGTTATACTCCTGTCTTAGTTTTCAAAGGTACTTTTGGTTTGTCATAATATCCAGTAACGAACTCGCAAATGCGACCTTAAGTTAGTGCTGCTGTCACGTTTCAATAAATTACAACTGTTAACATATAGGGTCGCGACACCCCTTGCTTTGTACTCGTTTTTGGCCATGGTAACGACCTCGAACCACTAGACTTATAAAACATAAATTACAGTAGAGCTAGTCTAGTTTACAATGGTGTTTTTATCTTGTCCTAACATTGAGGAATGGGTTTGTAATCCGCGAACAAAGTCAGCTAAAAGTCACTTGAAAAACACTTGGCCAAAAGTTTCTATTTTCTGTTTTGGAACCCAGTCACGACACGCACCTCCTTAGTCACGTTTTTAACCCATTTAACGACCTCGTTGGGCAAAACTTAAAAGACAAAAGTTATAGATGACCTGACCGAGATGTCAAATGTATTTTTAGTTTTCATTACCGTTAAATAACGAATCCATAATTTCATTGTAAAACTCCAAGTCGTTAAATAATAAAACTTAGTTAAAATTTCACTTATTCGATTTGTTAAACGTCACCACTTCGTCTAATTAATTGACACACTTAGAGACCAAATCAAGGGTTGACCTAAACTAACATTTTAAAGTATATGTGGCCTAGTTTCTAAATGTCCAATATCGTAAATTACGTGTTTATATTTTGAACGCATTGACCCAATAAAGTTGACTACTTTAACATAAGAATTACTTTCAAACATCATTATTTTAAATGGAGCTCAAGCACACACTAGGGACGAGATTGCAAGTATTTAATTTTATATTTTCTGCTTAGTAAATATGTATTATTTTTACTTAGGTTGCGAATAAAGTCTTTTGCTTCGTTTTTCGTGCCACGACCTTGTTATTCCGTTATCATTGCTTGATGTGAGTTTATAGTCCCCATCTTACTTTTTTAATCATTTATCAAATCTCGGGGATGAGATCATGTTTGTTTTATAAAATGGATGCAAGTACATTTTCATTCAAATATTGCGAGTTTGCCTAAGTTGCTATAACCCACTATGCCCATCATCATGAACTGTTAATTACTGGATTGTAAGCACGAATGTTATGAATAGATCTATTTGGGAATTAACATCCCCGTTGGGGCAAGTAGCACTTGCTAGTTTACTGATTGACCGGAAACGACGAATGTATACCATTTCGGACTCATAGATGTTACGGGTTGGACATTTACATTGGGCACCCTCATTTATATGCATTTGATATACATACATTGTTTAGCTTTAGTGTGATGAGCTTAGTGCATATCGTAATACATTTTTGTGATATTGTATTCGTTGTTTTATTATAGGAAAATCTTGTTATCCGCTTAATTTAATTTATAAACCTATAAATTCACCAATATTATTGTTGACGGTTTAAACATGCTTTCTCAGGTCAATAAGGTGCAAGTCATCGGTACATTGGATGGTCGTCTTTTGAAGTCATATCGCTATAAAGATTTACATGCATTACATCTTGGGATATTGTTATGTTGTGAAATCTTTACTTTTTCAAGTTGAATAAGTCAAGCCTATGGGCTTTTGTAACAAACAATTTATGAGATCCAATGTATCAGTTTTTAAACGACTCTTTTAGAGGTCGTTCTCATATCTTATGCTATTGATCTATGAAGTAATACCCCCGGAACATCATATTCGGCTGTTTCTCATTTTGGGGGTGTTACAGATTGGTATCAGAGCCAAGGTTATAGAGAACCGGGTCAAATGTTTTTACTTGGTCTATAATCGTTTTTCAAACATTACGTCACTCAAAAGTTTTTCAAAGGGACGTACATGCAAACGAGTAGTGTTGCATCTAGTATACATGCTTACATGTCATGCATCATTTTAGCATTAGTTGATTATACTAAGTGCTTACATAGGTTATATACGTGTTAATATTACAGTACGTATATTACTATTAGTCTTATATAATATACTTATACGAGTTTAATATTACAGTACGTATATTACTATTGGTCTTATATAATATACTTATACGAGTTTATATTATGGTTACAGATTAGGGGGTTAAATGGTGGGTTTAGAGAGGTTTGGTTTTTGTTCCACCTTTTGCTTTTCTTAGCGCGTTGTAGTTCCTCACGTGGCCCTTTTGCATTGGCATTCGCTATAATTTGTCACACCCCCAAACGGGGCCTGGACGGAATACGTGTCCGAGGGCGTGACGTCATAACAATCCGATCACAAAGCAATACAAAGACCATAATTATTCTCAAAATAATTATTTAATACTTGATTGATGTAAATGTTTAAGTTGTGGTAATTTGGATTCCCCTTTTACATTGAACGATAATTTTTAGCTTACGCGGTTTTACTTAATACATGAAATTAAAAGCAAACGCGTACAACACTAAAAAATAGTAGATTTATTGACGTCGCAAATGACTTGAAAACATGGGGTGTTATAGACTTCCCCGTTAAATGAGCCTTGTCCTCAAGGCTTACGATTCGGCACTTGGCGGCGGTGCGGTCTTGGTGAAGAGATGCGGGTATTTCTTCTTGAATTGGTGTTCATGTTCCCACGTGAACTCAGGACCTCTCTTGGAGTTCCGTCTTACCTTGACAATTGGGACACGACTATGCCTCAATTGTTTGACCTCTCGATCCATGATCTCGACCGGTTCCTCGACAAACTGAGAGCTTGTCATCACGAGTGTAGTCCATCCAATGTGTCACAGTTTAATTGGATTACATCTGAATAGCACCTCTTTCAAATTGTGGATCATGAAAAGTGTTGTGTTTGTATGCAACGGCCTCCAACGTTTTTGCTAACACCCTTGAAAGGTCGACATATCGTGGGGTTTAACTTCCCCTCCGTTCTGCCAAAACATTACGAACCCCATTCCAAGGCGAAACTTCAGTATTAACCTTACCCAACTTGAAAAATCCATCTGCTTTACGCTTCCTTATGCGGTCGTATACTCTTTGTTGATCGCGAGCGGTTTGCATTCTCTGCTTTATCTGAATAATCTTCTTGGTCGTCTCTTGAACTAAATCTGGACCGGTAAGTTGCACTTGCCCAACCTCGGTCCAACAAACAAGTGAACGACACTTTCGATCGTAAAGCGCTTCAAAAGGTGCAGCCTTTATGCTAGCGTGATAACTGTTTTTGTACGAGAACTCAACTAAGGACAAGTGGTCGACCCAACCCTTTCCAAAGTCGATCACGTATGCACGTAACATATCCTTGAGAGTTTGAATGGTCCTCTCGCTTTGCCCATCGATTTCTGGATGGTATGCCGTACTCATGTCTAAGCTAGTACCTAAAGCATTCTGGAGTGACTTCTAGAAATTTAATGCAAACCTAGGATCACGATCGCAAATTATTAAGACTGGGATTCCATGTCTTGCGACCACTTCCTTTAGGTGCATTTTTGCCAGTTTCTCCAGGGGATCAGTTTCCCTCATCAGTAGAAAGATTGTAGACTTAGTGAGTCGGTCAACAATCACCCAAATGATATCATAGCCTTGCGACGACCTTGGAAGCTTCGTAACAAAATCCATAGTGATGTTGTCCCACTTCCATTGAGGTATCTCGGGATGTACCAACAATCCTGATGGCCTTTGGTGTTCGGCCTTGACCCTAGCACAGGTCAAACATTTGCTAACATAGGTGGTGATGTTGGCCTTCCTATTGGGCCACCAATATATCTTCTTCATCTCTTGGTACATCTTGTCAGAACCCGGATGAATAGAGTATTTGGACTTATGGGACTCGTGCATGATCACGGTAGGGTTCCCCCTTAAAATCACCTAACTTGGCAACACTCCTGCCATGAAGCATAGATTTTCCATCCGCTCGTGGTTCTAACTTTTCCGTTCTAAATTTCTTTGGATCTTTAGAATTTTTTAAAACCAACAACATGCCTCCAACATCTTCGTTCTTGATGTTCTCTGGTTTCCGTGCTTCAGTTTGAGCATCCAAAATTTGTTTGGGGAGATTCAAACCTATAGTCATGACTAAGGCTCGAACCCTTAATGGTGGTTCTCGTTCTTTCCTGCTCAAAGCATCAGCAATGACATTTGCTTTCCCCGGGTGATAACGAATATCGCAATCGTAATCACTGAGCAACTCTAACCATCGACGTTGTCTCATGTTCAGTTCCTTCTGATCAAGAATGTGTTGTAAGCTCTTATGATCAGTGAACACCGTACACTTGGTTCCATACAGATAGTGCCTCCAAATCTTGAGAGCGAACACTACTGCTCCAAGTTCCAAATCATGAGTCGTATAGTTCTTCTCATGAATCTTCAGTTGGCGTGATGCATAAGCAATCACCTTTTCTCTTTGCATCAACACAGCGCCCAAACCCTTCTTTGAAGCATCGCAGTATACGATGAAATCTTTGCTTCCTTCTGGTAAAGCCAGAATTGGCGCACTACACAACTTCTGCTTAATCAGTTGAAACGCTGTTTCTTGTTTGTCACCCCACTCAAACTTGACCTTCTTCTGAGTAAGTTTGGTCATTGGTTTGGCGATCTTCGAAAATCCTTCAATGAATCTCCGGTAATACCCAGCAAGACCTAAAAATTGACGAATCTCCGTTGGTGACTTAGGAGATGCCCAATCTTTAATGGATTCGATCTTGGCGGGATCCACGTGAATGCCCTTACTATCAATCACGTGACCTAGGAACTGTACTTTAGGAATCCAAAATTTACACTTGGAAAACTTGGCATACAACTCCTCTTTCTTAAGCAACTCCAAGATTTGCTTAAGGTGCTCTTTATGTTCTTGCTTGTTCATTGAATATATCAGAATATCATCAATAAATACAATCACGAATTTATCCAGATATGGTTTGCACACCCGATTCATAAGGTCTATGAATACGGCAGGTACGTTTGTCAAACCAAATAGCACAACTTGAAATTCATAATGGCCGTAACAGGTTCTAAAAGCGGTCTTCAGAATGTCTTCTTTTCGAACCTTAGGTCGATCTTCGAGTAGACACTCAACCCTTGAAGCTGATCAAATAAATCATTAATTCTTGGGAGCGGATAACGGTTCTTCACCGTCAGTTTATTCAATTCCCGGTAATCAATGCACATTCAAAATGATCCGTCCTTCTTCTTGACAAACAAGACCGGAGCTCCCTAGGGTGAGGAACTAGGTCTTATAAAGCCTTTGTCAGATAGTTCTTTTAGTTGCTCCAATAACTCTTTCATTTCAGAAGGTACCAATCGATAAGGCGCTCGAGCTATGGGTGCAGCACCAGGTATCAAATTGATTTGAAGTTCCACTTGTCGAGTCGGTGGAAGACCCAGCAAGTCCTCAGGAAATAATTCAAGAAAATCTCAAACTATTGGTACATCCTCAAGTCGCTTCTTCTCCGACTTGTCTTCAACCTCCTTTGTAGTAACATGTGCCAAAAAGACTAGACATCCTTTTAGCATGTATTCTTGTGTTTTGGAGTACGAGATAATGTGCAGACGAGCCTCGTATCCCCGGTTGCTTCCGTCACCGTGAACAATTAATGTTTCATTTCCCCAGGGGATACGGACGATCTTCTCGGCACACACAATGATTGCTTGGTACTTTGCCAACTAATCTATACCAATTATAGCATCGAAACTACCAAGTTCTACAGGCATTAACTTTATGTTGAATGGGTGGTTCAGGAGATTAAGATAAAAAGCCATTTATGTGAAGGCGTAGTGGGATGAAAATGGATTTGTAATAGATGGAAAATGAATGATGTTACAAAAGACTCAACCCCTCTAATGGAGCCAAAGATGGGTATATATAGCCCATACACTCTCTAACTATACATATTTGCCTATCTAGTCCTCGGGGGGGTGCGTATGTGGCTAAGTTAAACTAATGGTAATTTCCTGTATGTCGTCACACGTAAAGGTGAAGTCCCAACAATCGTTGCCGCGTCCACGGGACGAATTACAGAATTACTTACAATAAATCTAACAAGTACATAATGTGAATAAGAACAAGAACTTCCATGAAGCTCAATAGCTGATGACGTCTCTGTGGTGTTTGACTTCAGATGCCACACCAAAATGAATACATCTTTGTAGTACCTTGTAGGAGAAATACTGTAATAGGCACGGACTAAGTAACCCATTCACTTCTGGTTAAGGAGAAGCTTCTGAATTAGCTTTCCCCCTAATTCATGCCACATATTCTTAATTTAGAAGCTTTCAAAGCTTCCCCCCAAACTAGCAATCCTCTCTTGAGCAGTTTCAAAGCTTACTAACAAGCTTAGAATAATTAAGTGCACAGCGGAACTGGTAGGATACCACATCAAATATTACTGCTCCTTTAAGAATAAGCTTAGTGATTGATCGTTTGGGGTAAGCATTATCTGGATCAGCAACGTATCTTCTCACGCTTAAATAATTCTTCTCACACCGCTTCCCCCTGGAAAGTCAAATAATGCATACAAAAGTTCTCAAGATATCACTTCCCCACGTGTCTGAAGAATGCACCCAAACATAGCCATATTTTTAAAGGCTGGATATTCTCTGCGGTTATGACATATGTCTTCCCGGCATAGCCTAACTTAAAAAAATTCAAGAAAGATGCTCCATGTCAAGCTTTCAAGAAAAAGAAAGGCACAGGCTCAAGGGTGAATCTTCTCCTTCGCAAAGGCTCAAGGTATAAAATCTTCTCCTTCCCCCTTGCTGGTTTCGACACGTCGGAATCACAACACCTCGAGCCGCATGTTACTTGAGTACTTGTGTGAGGAATAAATTTAGCTCAATCTAACCCGGAGAATCAATTGCTGAATCAATCTCTACTCCTCACCTCTCTCTGGCTATCGTGTTACCAACCGTTTCGAAGGCAATTTGAAGTAACCACTGATGAAGTAAACCCAATATACCAAACTTGAAACTGAAGTAGAATTTTTCGTTCTTGTGACTTAAGCTTGCGCTAATGTTGGAAAAACGGTGTAGAGAATTTGTGCTCCAAGCCATCTCGAAGTACGCAATACCCTTGGCCAAATATGAAACTTTCCCATCACTCTTGCGATTATCCACAACGACTAGGGGTCTTCAACTATCCACCCTTGACTGCTGGAAACTAGATAAACCAAGTCTTCAACTTAAATTAAGCTCGAGCAAGTTATCATTGAAATCATGCATCCAACCAACCCCGACTTCAAGATAAAATAAGAACACGCCTTCGAAAAATGCCACTTCAATCTCAAATAAGTGATACCGATCAACTCCGTAGTCACTTAAAAAAATTAATTCCACATCCAGCCTTTAAGTTTCATGATTCTTTATCCAATTTGATCCTGGTCTCGTCACAAATCTTGTCACATTGTCACTTTGTCATTTTAAACTTCAACTGTAAAAAAAATCGATAAGCATTTAATTTCAATGTATCCATTAACAACCAAATATGGTCAAAAAATCATCCCAAGTGAATCATTTAGCCGAATTTAGTGTCAATACGAAACAATTAACACATTGTTGTACCCGGGTCCATCATAAAATATTAGAGCCCACCGTGGGGTTAGTCACTTGATCCGATCCAATATGAGTATGCTACCCAATTGAGAGTGTAGTTAAAAGACATGTCACTTGATTCGGCCCAACAACATCTTAAATATTATACCTAACCTACTATCTGTTACCCGATCCATAAGTGGTATATAATACCACAAATCCCTAATACACCTCATATTAACATAACCCTAATCACATAATACGCCTCCACTTTTCTTTTCTTTTTCTCTCAACCTGACGCAGCCACAAAACCCATTCACAAATCATACGCATCACCAGCACACCTCTCATCAATCTCTAAATAAAATTACGACAACAATTTAACCGCTTATAACTTCTTATCACAAACAATATGAAACAACCACATATGTGTTCTTTGGTTGTCCTGATCGAACAAGATGTGACTTCAAAAGATATGCTTCAAGATCCTTTGGAGGGTCTATGTGTTAGGTGGGGGGGGGGTAGGTTTCGGCTTTCTTGTTTGTTTGCTTTTTAATCGAAACAAAGAAAAATACTATAACCCAATTGTTATACGTATTTTCTTTGAATTCGAATATCATAGATCAATGATGAGGTTGAATTCGTGTTTATGATCTTGTAGAGATCTTTAAATGAATTGCTAAACACGAAACCAATAACTGAGATCTTAAGGGTTAATTATGTGTCGAGTCTTGTTGACGAAGGAGGTGGGATAGGATTAGATTTGGCGTTGGATGAAGGGATAGGTTAGCTTGATTGTGGATTTGATGTAAAGAGGCTGTGATTTTGTGGTGTGTAGATATTGGTTGATGGTATTGTTATGTTTGTGGTTTAACTCGAGTCTGTCTTCTTTTTCCATTTCTGATTGGACCGTGACTCCATTTTGACTCATTTGAGTTTGACCCGAGTCAACTCGGTAATTACCGAGTTGACCCGGTTGGGTTGTTCCACTTAAAATTGGTTCGGCTCACAAGGGTGCACCTCAAAATAGCTCGTTCGGTCCCTCTTGGTTTCGACTCGTTCGATCCTTGAAGAGTGCACTCGTTCGATCCACATAGTTTATAACTCGTTCGATCCTCAATGAGTACTCTCGTTCGATCCTCATTGGTTATAACTCGTTCAATCCTCAATGATTATAACTCGTTCGATCTTCAATGAGTACTCTCTTTGGGAAAAAAAAAAGAAAAAATCCTCATTGGTATATAACTGTTCGATCCTCATGAGTACTGCTCGTTCGATCCTTATTAGTTATAACTCGTTCGATCCTCAATGAGTACTCTCGTTCGATCCTCATTGGTTATAACTCGTTCGATCCTTCTTGGCTTGTACTGGTTCGATTCTTGAGTTTTTGAACTCGTTCGATTGAACTATACCCAAAAACATGTATCTGAGTTGTTGCCTTTTTCAAACTATATGGAACCAAAAAGAAACCGATTAGCTCAAAAAATAAGTCAATGTGATAATAAGCTTAAATAAGCTGAGACAAAAAAATAAAACTGTGTATATGAATTTTTGGAAGACAAGAAGGGACCAAACATAACTTATAAAAAATAATAAAAAAACTGTTATAAACAGTGTCTCGCAACCCAAAAAAATTCGCACTCCTTTGTAAACGAAAAAAAAAGATACTAAAATGAGATAAAAATTGACTGTTAGGACCAAGACATCACAACGACATGACAAAGTGACAAGACCAAACGGACCCTAAAGATAAATCCGACCCAAGAGTATGTTGCCATGGCTCTTGATACCAATTGAAGGTCTACGGAAACTAAGATCCGGTGGTCTTGGTGAGTCAAACCACATGATAAGCCATTTCTATAGAAGAGAGTAAGTGGGATGGAAAATGGATGTATGAATAGATGGAAAATGAATGAATGTTACAAAAGACTCAACCCCTCTATGGAAGCCATAGAGGGGTATTTATAGCCCATACACCTCTAAACTATACATAGTTGCCTATTCTAGTCCTCGCGTATGTGGCTATGATAAACTATGGTAATTCTGTAATGTCGTCACGTAAAAGTGAATTCCCAACAATCGAACTACCAAGTTCTACAGGCATTAAATTTATGTTAAATGGGTGGTTCAGGAGATTTAATGTGCAACCCCTAAGGATAGTGTTAGCCCAATTATTCTCCCGTCAGCTAGTTCGACATCATAATAGTGATCTAAGGTAGATGGCGTGATATAAATTTGGAAACTAAATGCAGTAGACACAAAACTCCTATCGGCACCAGTATCAAATAAGATAGAAGCATAGCGGTTGTTGAGAAGGAACGTACCCCACGACATTAAGGTCTAGGTTTGTCTCCTGCAATTAGTCCTCACCGCATACACTTTGGCTGGAGCCCTGTCATTACCAACTTGATTTCCACTGGTTTTTGTTGTTCTTCAGCTTTGGACATTCCCTCTTGAAGTGTCCTTGAACTCCACACTCGAAAAAGTAGGTTTCTGGCCTGACCCAGTACCCCTTTGATTGTTAGAATTGTTGGCATTTCCCGCACTCCTACAGTCACGGGCAAAATGGCCAAATTTGTTGCATTTGTGGCATTTTGGAGCACACGGACCGTCGTGGTGATAGTTGCATTTAGCGCATAGGGGTTTAGATCCCCCGTATGGCTTCTTTTCACCAGTCCCTGCAGTATAAGCCCTGCCAGTGTTCTGCCTCTTGTTCTGTTGTTGTTGGTTTTGATTATTTCGGGAAGGGTTTTCAAACTTCCTTTTGTTCTTAGCCTGTCTTTCAGCAATGGTGCTGACTTTCTTATCCATTAGTTCAGTGGTCATTTCAACAGCCTCTTGCATGGTTTTCGGCTTTGATGCTATAATATTTCCATGGATCATGTCGGGCAATCCGCCGACGTACCTTTCAATCTTGTCAGACTCCTCAGGAAACATCCTAACACACAGTAGTGCTAGTTCTTGGAAACGTTGGTTGTACCCTATCACATCAGTACCCTTCACTTTCAAATTCCACAATTCGGTCTTGAGCTTTTTCATCTCGTTCCTTGGACAGTACTTGTCAGTCATTTTCTTTCTCAGATCGGCCCAAGTTATTGCATATGCAGCATCATGACTGACAGTCATAACATGGGAATCCCACCATGTTAGAGCACCTGCTAGAAGAGTACAAGTGGAAAACTTAACCTGATTTTCCGCAGGACAGTTGCTTATGCGAAAAACAGACTCCATCCTTTCAAACCATTGAGTTAATTCAACAACTCCCTCAGTGCCTTTGAAATATAGAGGTTTGCACTTCATAAAGTCTTGGTAAGTGCATTCTCGAACAACGCGTTTAGTCCTTCTGCCACCCGTTACCAAATAAACATAACAACTTAAAGCCTTACTAGCTGGGATTTAAACTCGTAATACTTAGTAGGCTATATACAAAATGGCTAGCCATAACATGATCTAATCTATGAACTGCTACCAGCCTCCTCTGGCAGCTCTGGCTGTGCAGGACCTCTAATGGGTCCCTGCTGTCCCTGTAGTACAATAACCTGTCCATGTAGTACTTTCACCTGTCCATGTAGTGTGGTCACCTGTCCCTGTAATGACTGCATCACTGTCAATGTTTGTATAAGCTGCTGCTGTCAGGTATGATCAGCTGTCCTCAACTCTCTCATCTCTGCAGATCTCCTATGGTCTGCCTTCAAAATTCGATTACAGACGTGACATAATACAACCATTCCATATATAAATTGGAAAACATACATGAATGGTTCAGATACAAAATGTTCATAACGATTAGGTTACAAAATAAACATAACAACCTAATGCCTTACTAGCCGGGATTGAACCCGTAATACTTAGTAGGCTATACAACATAGCTAGACAAAAGACAAAAGATCCATACTGGATAGCTAATCAAACAATAATCTAGGGTAACCCATAAAAATTAGCAAACTTGGTAAGATGATCAACGATTACCCAATTCGTGTCTTGTCCAGTTGCTGTCTTTGGCAACTTTGTCACAAAGTCCATTGTTATGTTCTCCCATTTCCACTAGGGTATCTCTGGTTGAACCAATAATCCAGATGGTTTCTGATATTCAGCCTTAACTTAAGCACATATTATACATTTGCTGACATGGGTGGCAATCTATGCTTTCATGTTAGGCCACCAATACAACTTCTTCAGATCTTGGTACATCTTATCCGATTCAGGGTGGATGGAATACTTTGACTTATGCGACTCGTGCATAATCAATGCCCTCAAGTCGCCAAAACACGGAATCCAATCTTGTTTAATTAAGACACAAGTTTTCCAACCATGCCGAGGTCAAGTTTATTTAATCATAATATGTCCATGGTACATCATCAGTTATGTAATTCTCTTCCCTTCTTCTCTTCCTTCCTCGCCTCAGCTTGTGCATTCAGAATTTTCTTGGGAAGCTTCAATCCTATAATCATCACTAAGGCTCGAACTCGTAGTGGCTTAATCCTTTCCTTTTGACTTAGGGCATCTGCCACCATGTTCGCCTTCCCTAGGTGGTATCTAATCTCACAGTCATAGTCACTTAACAATTCCAACCATAGACGTTGTCTCATGTTTAGCTCTTTTTGATCAAGAATATGCTGCAAACTCTTGTGATCAGTGAACATAACACACTTTGTGCCATATAGATAGTGCCTCCACATCTTCAGGGCAAACACTAGCTCTAAGTCGTGTGTGGTATAATTCTTCTCATGAACCTTGAGTTGGCGAGATGCGTAGGCTATGACCTTCTCCCTTTGCATCAAAACTTCTCCCAACCCTTTATGCGAAGCATCGCAGTAGACCACAAAGTTCTCACTTCCTTCTGGTAAGGCCAAAATTAGCGCACTACATAATTTCTGTTTCAACAGCTGAAATGCAGCTTCTGCTTTTCTCCCTAATCAAACTTCATGCTTTTTTGAGTCAATTTCGTCATAGGTCTAGTGATCTTTGAGAAACCTTTGATAAATCATCGGTAGTAACCGACAAGACCTAAGAATTGACGAATCTCAGTTGGAGTCTTGGGTGATGCCCGATCCTTGATTGACTCGATCTTAGCAGGATCAACGTGAATGCCTTCACTATCAATCACGTGACCGAGAAATTTTACTTTTGATAACCATAATTCACACTTGGAAAACTTAGCGAAAAATTTCTCCTCCTTAAGTAATCTCAATATCAACTTAAGGTGTCCTTCATGCTCCTTCTTATTCTTGGAGTAGATCAATATATCATCGATGAAAATTATCACGAAATTATCCAAATATAGTTTGCACACCCGATGTAACACCCCCAAATTGGGTCGCAGCGGAATAAGGGTCCGGGGCGTGTTACTTCATAGATCAATAACACAAGATGTATATAGAACGACCAAAAAGTCGTTTAAAACTGATACATTGGATTTTAACAAAGTATTTGTTACATAAGCCGAAGCTTCACTTGTCCACTTGTTCATAATACAAAGATTTCTAGCCCATACAGTTATACAAAATGTATTGCGACAAAATCTTTAACACATGATATCCCAATCAAAACCACCAATGTATCCCTTGTACCTCTTGCTTACTGATCCCCTGAAAAACATTGCTTTAAAACGTCAACAATAATGTTGGTGAATTCATAGGTTTGATAAATCATATATTGTAGGACCACAAGATTTCCCAAGTGTATGATAATGCAACAGATGCAGACATCATATAAATGTAATTACGTTGCTCTAAGCTCATGACACTGAAGCTTGACGTGTATGAATACCAAATTAATGGCCTACATTGCCCGTGGTGATGTTCTAACCCGCAACATCCTATATTCGACATGGTATACGTTCGTTTGTCCAGTGATAGCTAATCACCCGAACGGGGTTGTCAAACCCAATAGATCTATTAATAACATTCGCGCTCACAATCCCGCAATTGACAGTTCATGATAATGGGCTCAGATATGGGTTATCGCTACTTAGGCAACACGTAATCATAACATGAAACTTAACCACTTGTGTCCAATTGTAAAGCATTGCATGTTTTTCACCCCAAAAACTTTGTAAAACAAAAGCATGTAAAACGTGGGGCTATGAACTCACCTTGAGTGAGTAATGCCAAGTATATCACAAATAACGCGCCACGCGAATTGATCAAATGCAACCTAATTAAATTAAGGTCGTATAAGTACTAATCACATTAAGTACTCCTACCATGCATAAGTCTATATAGCTAATCACCATCTAAATGTTTAAGTGAAAACATGTTTATAAAATTAAAATGTTTATAAACATACTTTTGGTAAAATCGTCATAACTTTCATGTTTCTAATCCGTTTCTTGCGTTTCTTATGCCCATCTTTTCGTATTAAGACGAGTTATCATAATTTGACATTTTCCGCATTTTGACCCTCTGGTGAACAGTAACTTTTACTGTTCACATCAGACGTAAATTTTATTTAAATCGTATTTGTTGTCGTAAAACCCGTAAATGTCGTATTTTATTCGTTATAGCTCCGTTTTTAGCGATTATTTCGAGGACGTTCTCGTTATTGAAAATCCTTACAATTTATAAGGTTTACAAAAATATAACTTTCTGTCATGAACAGTAAATTTTATAAAAATAGTTTTATAAATGTATTAATTATCGTAAACTTGCGAAATTCATAACTCGTTCGTTATTAATTGAAAAATTATGATTCTTATCATTTTGGAATCCTAAAAATATGTATTATTTGTTAAAAATATCAAACTTGCTGTTTGATATAAATTTTATAAAAGTTATTTTATAAACTCCGTTTAATTAACGTATAACTCGTGTTTACCGTAACTTTTTCGTTATTAATCCGTTTGACAAGTTTCTTACCTTTTCGGAATCGTCGTGAAATGTATTATCTTATAAATTGGAATCGTCATGAGTCATATTGTTTTTTAAAAAGTGTCAGAAACCCTGTTTAAAATACGAATCAAACACCCCTTTACTAATAAATAATATAGCATTGAAATAAAACTCTTTTTATTTACTATCACTTTAGTAGTTTTACCATAACTCCTTTATAACCATATATGCCACATAAGATAATACCATATATTTAATGTCCATTAAGTCCAGATCATAAGTTCAAGATCAAATTGAAAAAAGTGTTAAAAAATCAAAATCAAAAGTAAGTTATCCGATTTAACAGTTTAAACCCAAAATGGTGAATTAACATAAGAACATAAATACTTATAAAAATAAAAAAGTAAAGAACAAAAGGTTTATGATACCTTAAAGTGATAATTGTATAATGGATGAGAAATACAATCTAAAACCCCTTGTTTAGATTTTTAAACAAGCTTGTCAAACAAGAAAACCCAAGGTTTTACCGAATAAAAACCCTAGCTTCCTTTTCTTGATAAATACTTGTAAATGCTTGATCAAACCTTTAAATCATCTTAGTAGGTCTTAGATATGTTGTGTGTATGCTTGTATAAGTGGTATAAAAGTTTGTGTGGGTTGGTTAAATTGAGGGTTTTGAGCCGTGGGTAAGGGAGGAAAGGAGAGTGTTTTTTTATTTTTTGCTAAGTTTAATGCTATGATTTCCTTATTCATGCAATTGTATAGTAATGCACATGTATGACATGTAAAGGAAGCACAAATAGGGTCTTAAGGATGGTCATGGTCATAGTCTTTGTCCAAAGTTTGAAGAAATTGGATAGATGTCTCCTAATAGTTGAGATTATCCCATGAAAACATGGAAATGTGTTCTTTTATGAGATTTTCTTGTATCCTTTGGTCCATATCCGGCCATAGAGAGATATAGGTGATGTATTTTTGTAATTATTAAGTATTAGGGGTATAAAGGTGGTATTTAGTTGAAGCGTAGAAAATTTTTGTGGATTTCCAGGGTATCCAAATGCAATTTATCGTGAAACGTAATCAATTTACGCAACCAATAAAAATACAATGAACAAAGTTAATAATTATCATTAAAATAATTACTTAACACTTGCTTAATGTAAACATTTAATCGTTTGATGTTCGTTTACATTGAACGCTAAAATTTTAGCATTTACTGCGATTTAACGTAACGTTTACGATTTAAAAGCAACGCTAACAATACATAAGATAACATTATGAATGTATAATTGATGACGTCAATACCCTAAAGACAAGGGGTGTTATAAGAGTTCAACGGAATGAGAACGAATGTTTAACGGTTGATACATTAGAGGTTCAACGGATGAGACGAGATGTTAGGGTTATACATTAGAGGTTCAACGGATGAGTCGATATGGTATGGTTATACATTATAGGTTCAACGGATGAGACGAGATGTTAGGGTTATACATAAGAGAACAACGTATGAGTCGATTAGGGTATGGTTATACATCAGAGTTTCAACAGATGAAGTCCCGAGATGCTATGGTTATACGGATGAGTCGATTGCGCCAAATACTCCCGCCAAAATACTCCCGCCAAATACTCCCGCCAAAAACTACCGCCAAATACTCCCGCCAAAAACTTGCGCCAAATACTCCCGCCAAAAACTCTTTTATACCATAAAAGCAGATACTATCACAACCACAAACATATCACACACTCTTACCATCACAACCACAAAAAGATGGTGAAGATGGTGCCACATGAAGCTTTTGCGTGTAGTTGTGCAGAAGGAGATGTAGTTCTCCGACAATCGTATAAACCTGAGAGCTACGGTAAACTATACTATGCATGTCCAAAATCAAAGGTGAACAATCACATGTTTTTTATTTGTGTAATATATAAATATTATGGTTATTGTTTAAAGGAATATATTTCTTACTATTTAACGGGAAGCCTTCCGAAACATTTTGGATGTGGATTTTTTTATGGAAAGAGACCCGACTTCGTCAATTGATGAGTTCTCCTGGAGCTCCATCTGCACGACCTTCAACACCTCCAAGCTATTCTTCAGGACCTTCAACACCTTCAAGCTATTCTTCAGGACCATCACCACCTCCAAACTATTCTCCAGGATCTTCAAGAAATGCAGAGTGCTCAAACTGCAAGCACTTGCGTGGAAAGATAAGTGTACTCAAGGCAACAATGGATATGCATATGCATCCGGAACAACACACAGTTAATTCGGCTGCACTACTTCACGAAGTTCTTAATGAAATGGAAAAACTTGATTTGGAGTAGTTTGTCATTTGCAAGTGCAAATAGATTGTAGAGATTTGGAATAGTTTGTCATTTGCAATGTAATTCGTATGTTTTTTATTGTATGTGAAGACTTTGTTTAAACTTTGATGATCTGAATGTGTTTATGTATAACGATATCACCTCGACATGCCAATGGTACAAACATGAACACACCTTAAAAACGTATCTATTTTTTAGTGTTAAAATATACGGAATATCGGACCGAAACGAACCAAAAAAATGTAGTTTAATTAAAAGTCAACAAAGTCAAACACTATCCCCGGCGACATGTCGCCGAGGAAAACTGTCCAAAAAACCCGAAGCCCAATTTGGTAATAAAAAAGCCCAAACCAATTGACACTTTCAGGCCCAATTAAAGGTATCCCTGGCGACATGTCGCCGGGGATACTTATGTACACGTCACCACTAAATTAAGTAACACTAATTGTTTTTTTAAAATAAACAAAAGAATCACTGGCGACATGCCGCCGGGGAAAAGTAAGGGGAAAATCGGGGGGGGGGGGGGGGGGGGGGTTGTTACGTTTTACGCTAATTAAGTATTTTTAAAATACCAAATCTTAATCCCCGGCTACATATCGTCCGGGGAAACGAGCGGGAAAAATCCCGCTACGTTTTGCGTTGATAATTTTGGGTCAAATTTTACTTACACTATCCAGGTGACAAGACGCCGGGGAAAAAACCCAGAAACTCTTTGACTGAAAATTTACAGGGGATAATTGGTGCCACTAATGGACGAAATTTTGTCGTTTAGCGACTATTCCCTGGCGACAAATGTCGCCGGGGAAAACATCGTCACCTGTTCTCCTATTTCTTGTAGTGTGGTATGGTAGATAGAAACAAGAGGTTACATTTATATATAGCTAGCTGGATTGACTCAAGATTGGATTTTGTTGTTCGGTTCATTTAAGTATGGTATGGATAACGCGTTATTATTCTTTGCTATGTGTATATATAGGGTCTGAAGGACCCAAGATGGCAAAAGGGTTAACTCATGTAGTGTATATATAAAAAGTTCATTTTATTTAGTTTCATATGTGGGCTAGATCTATTTCCATTGTGTTTGGTGGGTTTATCTCTAAGACTGACAATGGAAATTGAGAACTCAAGAAACTAATTAACCAACTAATCAGAAAGATTTATTGGTACCCTTAATTTAGTGTATGAGTTTGGTTGGGTGAGCAAATATTTAACAAAGGGTGATTTGTACATGGAAATGTGTTCTTTTATGAGATTTTCATATATATATATATATGGACGTGTACATATGTATACATATGGATAAAGTTTTATAAACTTTGGGTATTGGGTACACTCGTGGGTATTTATTGAAGCGTAGATTAATTAACGTGGTTCCGGGTATGCCTAAACGTACTTTATCGCGAAACGTACATAATTTACGTAACCGATAAAAATAAAATAAACAAAGACCATAATTATTCTCAAAATAATTATTTAATACTTGATTGATGTAAACGCTTAATTGTTTGATGCCCGTTTACATCGAACGATAATTTTTAGCTTACGCGATTTTACTTAATACATTAAATTACAAGCAAACGCGTACAACACTAAAATGAATAGTAGGTTTATCGACGTCGTCAATGACTTGAAAACACAGGGTGTTATAGACTTCCCCCGTTAAACGAGCCTTGTCCTCAAGGCTCACGATGCAGCACTTAACGACGGTGCGGTCTTGGTGAAGAGGTGTGGATATTTCTTCTTGAATTGGTCTTCACGTTCCCATGTGAACTCAGGACCTCTCTTGGAGTTCCATCGAACCTTGACTAATGGGATCCGGCTTTGCTTCAACCGTTTAACTTCACGGCCTACTATTTCTACTGGTTCCTCAACAAAATGAAGCTTGTCATCAAGATGAAGTCCATCCAATGGAATGGCTAATGGTTCGTCAGCATGTCACTTTTTCAGGTTGGACACATGGAATGTATTGTGAACTCTGCACAGCTCTTCTGGAAGTTCAAGCTTGTAAGCAACCTCTTCGACCTTTTCTAACACCTTGAAAGGTCCAACATACCTGGGGTTTAACTTCCCCCGTTTGCCAAAATGTACGACCCCTTTCCAAGGCGAAACTTTAAGCATAACTTTATCCCCGACTTGGAATTCCATCGGTTTACGCTTTAGATCGGCGTAACTCTTCTGTCGATCACGAGCGGCTTGCATCCTTTGCTTGATCTGCATGATTTTCTTAGTGGTCTCTTGAATTAGTTCTGGACTGAGGATTTGAACTTCTTTAACTTCGGTCCAACAAACAGGTGAATGACACTTTTGACCATAAAGTGCTTCGAATGGTGCGGCCTTGATGCTAGTGTGATAGCTATTGTTATACGAGAACTCGCCTAATGGCAAATGGTTAACCCAACCATTTCCAAAGTCGATCGCACATGCACGCAGCATATCCTCGAGAGTTTGAATGGTCCTCTCCCTTTGCGTACTTCGCCAACCAATCCATACCGATTATAGCATCGAAACTACCAAGTTCTACAGGCATTAAGTTTTACGTTAATTTGAGGTTCTAGGAAGTTTAATGTGCAACCCTTAAGTATAGTGTTTAACCCAATTATCCTCCCGTCAGCTAGTTCGAAATCAAATAAGTGGATCTAGTAGATGGCAAGAAGCATCTGGGAGCAAATCAGTAGACACAAAACTTTGATCGGCACCCGTATCAAACAAGATATAAGCATCGCGTTGTTTAAGAAGGACGTACCCGCAACTACATGCTGGGTTTGCCCCCGCATTTCCAACCACATACACCTTCGCTGGAGCCCTGTCATTCCCAGCTTGATTACCACGGTCATTGTTTCTCAGTTTTGGGCAGTTTCTTCTAAAATGTCCTTGAGCTCCGCACTCATAGCAACCATTTCCCTTCTGATTATTACTAGTTGCTGTTGCTTGTTTTGTATGTTAACATTTGGCAAGGTCGTACTTCCTACAATCCTTGGCCAGATGGCCAACCCTCTTGCAGTTACTGCACTTAGGTAGACAAGGACCTTCATGATTGTAATTACACTTAGAACACAGAGGTTTAGACCTGGCGTATGGTTTCCTGTCACTATTGCCTGCAGTGTAGGCATGGCCTGTGTTCTGCCTCTTATTTTGTTGCTGTTGTTGAATCTAATTGTTTCGGTGAAGTTTTTCAATACTTCTCTTGTTTTCAGCTTGTCTTTCCGCAATGGTCTAGACTCTATTTTCCATCAGTTCCAGTGCCATTTTCAATAGACCTCTTGCATGTCTTTGAGCCTTTGAAGCCACGATGTTTCCATCGATCAGTCGTGCAATCCTCCGACATACCTTTCAATTTATCTGACTCCTCAGTAACATTCTAACACACAGAAGTGCAGTATCTTGAAACGTTGGTTATGTACTAGGACCACATCAGTACCAACACTTCAAGATCCACAGATTCAGCCTCAAGCTTCTTCATTCCGTTTCGTGGACAATTATTTGTCAGTCATCATCTTCCTTAATCGACCCAAGCATTGAATATGCAACACATTAGTAACGGTCATAACATGGGGAATCCACCATTTAAGAGACATGCTAAAAGAGTACAATATAAAATTTGACCTGGTTTTCCACTGAGCAGTTGCTTATGCGGAAAATAGTCTCCATTCTTTCAAACCATTGGGTTAACTCAACCACTCCTTCGGTGCCCTTGAAATACAGAGGTTTGCACTTTATGAAATCCTGATAAGTGCACTCTCGAGCAACGCTTTCAGATCCCCAGACACCCGAACCCGAAGAAAGCTATCATGCAATCCTGGGTTGCGTCACGTGCGGCCAAAACGGCACTGACACCTTGGTCTATCATAGCTTGGAGTTGAGCATTAGTGACCATAGTTGTTGTGGTTGCTGTTGGGGCTGGTGTTGTTGTGACCGGGTATATGACCTTTTAGCTCATTTTGGGGCCATTTCTTTCAATCACAAAGAAAATACAAATCCTTAGATCATAAGAATCATCACCCTTACATGACATATCCATGATAAATAGAAAGTGAGATCACATCCACACAGTGAAATTGTATAACCAAATTAGTAATCAACATGATAATAACCAAATCGACATTCATTCACTACAAATTTGATTATAGACACGACATAATACCATCATTTCATATATAACTGGAAAAGATACATGATTGATTCAGATACGAAACGATCACCTTGATTAGGTTACAAAAGAATATATACAACCTAAAGCCAAACTAGCCGGGAGTTACCCATAATACTTAGTAGGCTATACAGGATAGCTAATCAGAAATAAAAGATCTATACAAGATAGCTAACCAAAACAAAAGATCTATGAGCCGCTGCAGCTTGGAGTAACCCATAAAAACTTAACATACTGGCATATTAAGCTACATTTATAACCAAAAGTCCTATGAACTGCTACCAGTGTCCTCCAATGTGTCAACGCGTGCTCCAGCCTCCAGGGCCTGGGTACGCATGATATGCTGAACAGCAAGATCATCTGCAGCCTGACGCTGCCACTCGTGCGATGCACCTCAGTCTCTAATACTGTAACCCTACGTCTAATGCTCTTAACGTGAGCTTCAGACCTATCGCCAAGGCCTGTGAGTCTCTATAGCTCTCTTGCTTCTAAAGCAATCTCTCTCTCCTCAATACCTCAATCTCACTCTCACGCTGCAACGATCCTTCTTGCATCGTGATGTCGTGTGCAAAACTCTGAACTCTCTCTAGTGCAAACATCTACCTGGTAAGTGACCCTCCTGTTGACCAACTCTAAGGCGGTCATCATCCTCCTCTCAGTATCTCGGAGTCTGGTCTCTATAGTGGGTCCTGGCTGTCTCGCAGCAGCAGTAGCAGAACTCTCCCCAATCTCACACCCAGGTCTGGGAGTAGTAAGTAATAGTCTCTTCCGAGGCGGTGTGTCAGCCTCGGGAATATCAGCTCTGCGGCTAGTAGATGGTGCAGGTAGTGGTATAGGTAACAATGGTGGGGTCCCTGATGGGAGTAGTGAATGATAGGTGGATGGTGCTGTAGCTCTCATCTGCCTCATGGCTGCTCTAGTATGTGGGGGTCGGATACGTGGAGCTAAAAAGGATGGTGGTAATGGAGGTATAGGTGCCTCATCCTCAGCTGGCACTAAATCCTCAGGATGCTCAGGCTCAGGAATGTACACTGGTACATGGTCCTCAGGTACATACTCTGGAGAACGTGGTGCCTGCTCCAACAACTGTCGGGCAGCCTCCTCGTAAGGATCCTCAGATGGGATACTCCATGATCGTGCCTCAGAGTGAACAGAAGTATAGGTAACTGCGGAATCAGCTGACATGACTACTGTGACCAGCAGAAATGGCTTATATGAGTATATTATATAAGACTCTTATAGCAATATACATTTATATCATAACATGTATATCAATTATGAATGCATCTAGTCCGCAACAACTAATTCAACAAGTATTTTATGCATGAATTTATGAACACATATGTATGTCCCGTGTAAATCCCTTGTTATAAAAACAACTTTTGAAAACGGTTATAGTCCAGCAAAAACATTTGACCTGGTTCTCTATAACCTTGGCTCTTGATACCAATCTGTAACACCCCCAAATTGGGTCGCAGCGGAATAAGGGTCCGGGGCGTGTTACTTCTCAGATCAATAACACAAGATATATATAGAACGACTAAAAAGTCGTTTGAAAACTGATACATTGGATTTAACAAAGTACTATGTTAACATAAGCCCGAAGCTTAACTTGTTCACAAATTGATCAAAATACAACGATTTCATCCCATAACAGATTCTACAAAATGAAATGCGACCAAATCTTTAATGCATTACATCCAATCCAAACCACCATGATCCGTCGCACTCAAGGCTTATTGATCCCTATACAACATTGCTTTAAAAGACGTCAACAATAATGTTTGGTGAATTCATAGGTTTGATAAATCTATATTGTAGGACCACAAATTTCCAGTGTATGATAAGCAACAGATGCAGACATCATAAATAATGTAATTACGTTTCTTCTAAAGCTCGTTGACACTGGAGCTTGAACTTAGTGGTGAATACAAAATAAATGGCCTACATTCTGGTGGTGATGTTCTAACCCGCAACATCCATATGACGACATGGTATAGTACGATCTTTTGTGTCAGTGATAGCTAATCACCCGAACGGGGTTGTCACACAGCAATAGATCTATTCAAACATATCTCTCTCAAAGTCCAAGTAATTGACACGTTCATGATAATGGGCTCATAGTATGGGTTATCGCTACTTAGGCACACGGAATCATTAACATGAAAACTGTAAACCACTTGTGTCCAATATGTAAAGCATTGCATGATTTCACCCCAAAAAATTTGTAAAAACAAAAGCATTTAAAACTGGTGCTATGAACCACCTTGAGTGTGTAATCCAAGTATATCACAAATAACGCGCCACAACTAATTGATCAAAGCAACCTAATAAATTAAGGTCGTATAAGTACTAATCACAATAAGTTACTCCCCACCCATTCATAAGTCTATATAGCTAATCATCAGCATCTTGAAATGTTTAAGTGAAAACATGTTTATAAAATTAAAATGTTTATAAACATACTTTTGGTAAAATCGTCATAACTTTCACGTTTCTAATCCGTTTTCCCTGCGTTTCTAATTGCCCGATCTTTTCGTAAATAAGAGAGTTATCATAATTTGACATTTTCCGTATTTTGACCCTCTGGTGAACAGTAACTTTTACTGTTCACATCAGACGTAAGTTTTATTTAAATCGTATTTGTTGTCGTAAAACCCGTAAATGTCGTATTTTATTCGTTATAGCTCCGTTTTTAACGATTCTTTCGAGCACGTTCTCGTAATTGAAAGTTTTATATATTTATGAGGTTTACAAAAATATAACTTTCTGTCATGAATAGTAACTTTTATAAAAATAGTTTTATAAAAGTATTAATTGTCGTAAACTTGCGAAATTCATAACTCGTTCGTTATTAATTGAAAAATTACGATTCTTATCATTTTGGAATCCCAAAAATATGTATTATTTGTTAAAAATATCAAACTTGCTGTTTGATATAAATTTTATAAAAATTATTTTATAAACTCCGTTTAATTAACGTATAACTCGTTTTTACCGTAACTTTTTCGTTATTAATCCGTTTGACAAGTTTCTTACCTTTTCGGAATCGTCGTGAAATGTATTATCTTATAAAAACATATTATAAGTATGTCCTATACAAAATTTTGGACAGAATGTTGGTGTTTGTTTGATAAGTCCATTTTCAACCTTTGTTTTCATACTCTTCAATTTTGTAATCCACCACATGTCTTATATATCATATATGTTATATATCATACATATATTAGAGTCCATTTGTCCATAAATAGTCCACATATTCCATGTTTACCAAGTCCATATTATACTTTTAACCCTTAACTTTCATAATTAACCTTTTTATCACAAGTTTATACTTAGTCACTTTTACATATACACCAACGTGGTACAAGTGTTAACTTCTTCCACATGACTTGATTTTAGTGTTCTAATAACATGAATATAAAGTCCATAATCAATTATAATTAGTCATTTGCCTTCTTTTACTTGTAAGTATATTATGTAACTTCAAAAACCCTAATTAATACATAAATTACTTTATTCCTAAACCAATGAGTGTAAAATCACTCATGTGTATCCCATTTTAAACATGATGTCATTACATCATAAGATATATAAAAGTGTACATTATGATGACACAAAAAAAGAACTCCATTTTACATGTTTTAGAAAAACCTTAAATGGTGATTTTCACTAACACATCCATCATCATGTACATAAAAACTCATAAATTGAAAGCATAAAGGTTTAAAGTAGACCTTATGACGAATGATGATGGTGACAAACAAATGCTAAACCCTTGTTTAGCCCTAAAATCCAAGCTTGCACTTAAGAAAACCCTTATTTTCTTAATAAAAACCCTAGCTTCCTTTCACTTGATTAATACTTGGAAATGCTATTAGACCAATTCTTGTTAATACCTTATAATATCTTAGGATAGATGTGTAATGACTGGTATGGGTTGTAAAAAACTTTATAAAGGGTTTTGTGTGGTGGTGTGCTTGATGTCGTAGCATATAGAGAGGAAAAAGGAGAGTTTGTTTGATTTTCTAGTTAAGTGTAAAGTTTCATATGTGTTTCTCTTGTATGATACTTGCAATATATGTGTTCAATTGGTCAAAAAGTATGCAATAGTAGTCAAGCAACACAATGAGGGTTTCTAGGGTCCTTGTTTTCTTGTCTTGGGTCAAAGTGACCAACTTAGCTGGAAGGTGTTGTACATTGACCAAGTTGTAAGTTTTCTTTCATTTTTCTTGTATAACTTTGTATACATTGCAAGAATTTCGGCCAAAGAGTGATATAAGTGAGATATTTTTGTAACTTTTATGTATTGGGTATAAAAGTGGGTATTTGTTGAAGCGTAGAAAAGTTTTGGTGGTTCCGGGAGTGCCTAAACGCAATTTATCGCGAAACGTATACACTTTACGTATCCGATAAAAATAAAATGAACAAAGTTAATAATTATTCTCAAAATAATTATATAACCCTTGCTTGATGTAAACATTTAATTGTTTGATGCCCGTTTACATTGAACGCTAATTTTTAGCTTACGCGATTTTACTTAATACATGAAATTAAAAGCAAACGCGTACAATACTAAAAATAAATATTAGGTTTATCGACGTCGTCAATGACTTGAAAACACGGGGTGTTATAGTGATGTTTCATAAAGATCATCTGAATCCCAACCAATACCCTCTCCTACTCACCTAAGTGAAGACCAACCTGAGCCACAGCCTGACCCATCTCCCAGACCTTCTTCTTCTATCCCTATTCCTGATTCTAATCCAGAGGGTTCTGGTGGGAATCATGGAGGTCAGTCATCCAGTGATAGATCTCTATCAAGGAATGAGGATTGCCTAACACTCCAAAGTGTATATGATATTTGTATTTCTTTGTGTACATAGGTCACAGCTCAAGCTGCAGAAATTAAAATTTTGAAGTCTTATATCAAGCATCTTAAGAAGAAGGCCAGACATGTTATCAACCACCATAAAGCCTGGTTTAGGGCTGCTAGGTTGAAGAAACAGCAAAAGAAGAAGGATATGGAGAAGTCAAAAAAGATAAGGAGTGTATCCAAACAGGGGAGAAAAGCTGTCAAATCTTTCAAAAGTGCACCATCTGTGCATACACACACTGACTAGGATGCTATGGATACTGATTTGGAAGCTACGTTAAATGATGCCATGGACTATACTCTTACTCAAGATGAAGGAAAGACTGGTTCCAAGGTTGAGGAACCCAAAACAAGTTCCAAAACTGAGGAACTTCACTTGTCAGGTGATACATTAGTTGTAGAGGGCAAGGGAAGTGCTAAAAAGGGAGGAAGCACAAAAGGTACTGATCTGCAACAAAGTACTGTCAAGCCTGATGAAGGTACCGACAAGCAAAATGGAGGTACCGACAGAACAAAAGTAAGTACCAATAGTTTTGTTGAAGGTACTGCTGAGATTAAAGATCAAGTTTCAGGAGAAAGTGATACTCCAACAGCTCCAACAATGTCTTCAACTCCTATTCCAATAGTTTTTGGTGATGATGAGACTATTGAACAAGTTCTTGTCACAATGAGTCAGAACAAGTTGAAAAGAAAAAGGAGTAGAGCTTAAGAATGTTGAGGACATTGAGAGACCAAGGCCTACATCAATAAGATCATTGTTAACATTGAAGCATCTTCCTAAGATCGATCCAAAAGCTAAAGGCAAAGGAATGATTAAAGAAGAAGATGAATCTGATACTGAATCAGAAGATATCACTGAAGCTGAAAAGAAGTTTAAAATGCTTGCTAATGATGAAGAGATGGCCAAAAAGGTTCAAGAGGAATGGGAAGCAGAAGAGGAGAAGAAAAGGTTGGCTGAGGAAGAAGCTACTAAGGCTGCATTCACCAATGAGTATGACTTTATTCAGGCAAGACTCAATGCAGATAAGATTCTTGCTGAGAAGCTTCAAGAAGAAGAGAGAGAAAAGTTCACCATCGAAGAGAGAGCCAAGTTGCTTCATGATACCATTGCTGCACAAAGGAGATTTCTTGCTCAACAAAGATCTGAGGTTATCAGAAACAAACTTCCTTCAAGAACTCAGCTGAGAAACCAAATGATGACATATTTGAAGCATGTTGGAGGAAAGAAGCATTCTGATTTGAAGACCAAAATTTTTGAAGAAATACAAGTTTTGTATGAAAAGGTAAAAAGGTCTGATGAAAACTTCATTGCTATTGGTTCTGTTGAGGATGAGAGGCTAATAAAAGATTTGAAAAAGAAAGTTGCTGGTATAAAGAAGGCTGATAGTATTAAGGAGGACAATAAAGAAGAAGAAGGTACCAAAAAGAGAAAACTTGGCACAAGGAAAAAGATGAAGTCAAGGAAAAAAAGATTCAGACAAGACACTTCTGAGGATGATGAAACTAATAGTGAGAAAGAGAATGATGAGCTGAGATTATGCTTAACAATAGCTCCAGATGAGGACAAATACTTGACAAGAAGTATCCTATCACAGAATGGAAATCTGAGTATCTTGGAATTAAACCACAGTATGATGAAACTAAAGACTTAGAAGAAATTAATCTAAATGTGGTGATTAGAAGCAATGGACAAAGGAGATATTTTAGTACTTTGATAAGCTTGCTTTCCATATTTGATAGAGATGATTTGTGTGTTGTATATCAACTTGTGATGGACAAATACCAAGATGAGATACCTGAATATTTTGACATAGTACTTTAGGGAGATTTAATGATAATGTTCAATCCAAGTGATGAAGATAAGTTTTGGAACTCACAGCAGGATTGGAATGTAGTAAGTTGGAAGCTACATGGTTCTTTAGGGGTACATACTTTAATGACTGAGGCAGGATTAGTCATTCATATACTTGTTGAGAAAAAGTATCCTTTGAGAAAGAAAGTACTGTTGAAAATGCTAGAATTAAAGTTAGAATCTAAAGAAGACAGGCATTGGAGTTGATTAGATTTATCAAGAAGTTAATTGCAGAGTTGGAACTTGAAAACTCTGATGGAGATGAGGAGGATCTTTGAGTGTTGGTTTCAAAACCACACAACAAATGGTCATCAGTTCACCATGTTTAACAGACATAAGAACTGACTAGTCCATAAGCAAACGGCTTATGGTAAAGACTTCTCAAATCCATTTATGGTTGACAATGCACCATGTTATGGCAATGAAGCATTGGCTAGTCCAAAAGCAAACGGTTTTTGGTAAAGACAAATCAAATCTATTGATAGTTGATAGTTTACTAAAAACTATAAGGTTCTCAATTCACCTTGTTGTTTACAATGAAGAATTGGCTATCCCAGCAAACGGCTACTGGTAAAGGATCATCAAATCCGTTAATGGCTAGTAGTTTGCCAAAAACTATAAAGCTAACTTAGTTGGATTGTTGCAGAAAGTATGTAGCTATATTGCAGACAAGACATGTAACTGAGAAGACAAGGATTAAAAATTGCTAAATGATCAAGATAACGGTACAAGAGTTCAATATTATCAAAAGTAAAGATCCAAGAATGATACAGAAAGGATCAAAGGTACTTAAGTTTATCTCAGATTAAGTCTAAGATTTGACAGAGTGTTTGGATATATCCACCATGAAATTCAAGATATCTACATCAGAGAAACATGAAGTTAAACAAGTTCAACTAACATGTTTAGGGGAGGATTGTTGGGAATTATGTTTTCCTGACTTAGTACCGCTAGATGTAATAGAAAGTACCGACAGTTATAGTCTGTACCGTTAGTATTAGTTAGTATTAGTTTGTACCATTAGTACAAAATAGTTAGTACCGTTTAAGAGATAAGCATGAGATATTATAAGAAAATATATGCATTATCTTTTACGTGTTTTGTAAGTCTGTTAGGGTTTATCCTTGGTGTATAAAAGAAACCCTACAGCATTAGAGAAAAGATATCTCTCACCAAAAAGCAATCTCATAGTTAGTAATTTGTAATCTTTTTCGCAGATTAATACAAAAGTTTAGTTATTAATATTCATTGTTTTTTTTAGCATTATAAGTTAGTTTCCGCATAACTTATAGTGTTTATAGTCATTGTTTCTCCTGTAGTTTATGGGGAACTATCCCTATTGGCTACAACCCTTAACAGGCTAGAAAGATCTATATTGAATTGGGATCTACAAGCGGTATCAGGAAAATCGCCTCGTGAATATTCTTAGGCTTTGATGCTACTACACTTCTGTGGATCATGTCGGGCAAACCATCGACATATCTCTCAATCCTGTTTGATTCTTCAGGAAACATTCTAACACACAGCAATCCCAGTTCCTGAAAATGTTGGTTGTAACCTATCATGTCGGTACCTTTCACCTTCAAATTCCACAACTCAGCCTCGAGCTTCTTAATCTCGCCCCTCGGGCAGTACTTGTTAGCCATCTTCTTTTTCAGGTCTATCCAAGTCATTGCATACGCAACATCATGACCAACAGTCCTAACGTAGGAGTTCCACCAAGTTAGCGCACCTGCCAGAAGAGTACAAGTGGAAAACTTGATTTGGTTTTCCACAGAGCAGTTGCTTATACTGAACACAGTTTCCATTTTCTCAAACCATTTAATCAATTCGACAAATCCTTCCATGCCTTTGAAATTTAGAGGTTGGCACTTCATGAAGTCTGGGTAAGTGCACTCTCTAGCAACTCGTTCTGTCCTTCTAACACCTGTTCCCGAATTATGGCTGTCATCGCCATTTGTGTTTCTGTCAGCATCACGTGCTACCAAAGAATCAGTAACACCTTGGTCGATCATTGCCTTAAGTTGGGCATTAGTCACAGAAGTAGTGGTAGTGGTAGCGACGAGGTTGGCTCTGGTGGTTCTTTTTGGTGCCATTTTCATCAATCACAAGAAAATATAATACCCATTAGATTTCATAAAATCATAACCATGACATGACATATACACAATAAATAAAATGAGATCACATCACATAGTGAAATGCACAACTGAACTAAAATTAATAATGGTGTAACTAAATCGACATTCATTCATAATAAATTCGATTACAGACATGACATAATCCATCCATTCCATACATAATCTGGAAACATACATGACCTGATTCAGATACAAAATAATCACTACCCTTAGGTTACAAAATAAAATATAAACAACCTAAAGCCTTACTAGCCGGGAGTTAACCCGTAATACTTAGTAGGCTACACAACATAACTACAACATAACCTCTTTAAGAGCTACTACCGGCCTCCTCCGGTATCTTGGGCTGTGCTAGACCGCTAGCGGGTCCCGGCTGTCCCTGCAGTGGTGTCACCTGTGTTTGCAGTGTACTCATCAGTCTCAGTGTCTCCATAAGTTGTGCTTATCGAGCACGATCTGCTGCTCGCAAAGCTGCAATCTCTGTTTGCTGAGCTAGCACTGTAGTCCTCAGTGCTCTTACCTTAGAACGGCCTGTGTCACTAGCATTCATCGACTGTCCCCAGGCCTCACGAGAAAGTATAGCCTCTCTCTCCATAAGTAAAGCAGTGCGAGCATGAGTACGTCTATCTCTAAACAGCATATTGAGCCGATCGCTCATCAATGACCTGTCATCCTGTGCATCATCCAGTCTCCCATAAATCTCGTTAGTATCCTGTCTAACCGTAGTGACAAAGTCTATCAATCGTCAACCCAACTCTGTGTCATCAGTCATTGGTGCCCCTGGCATGCCCACAAGCCTCTCATCCCAAGTGTCTGTAATCCTATAACCAACATCTCTCTCAGGGTCACGTCTGATCTCATCATCCAAAGTGGCAACAAAACGATAATCCTGATAAGTGTAAAATACACATCTCTGTTTATACCAAAAATGACCTTAAATGACCCAAAACAGACTAAAAATGGTAAAAATATACTTGTTTTTGTGTTTTGTGTGTGCAGGTATGGATAAGACAAATATCACAAGAAAACTGTCAAAAACGCCAAACACGAACACGGAAATCAGAAGAGCACAAAAGAAGCCAAGGATTCAAAACCGGAGCCAAGAAAAGTCAACTATGGTCAAGCTCAGTCAAAGAAAGTTCAAACCATAGCAAAAGAAAAGTCAACTCACAAAGGACAAATCCGCAAATGTTTTCATTACAGCCCCCAAGCTACAATGTTACTCAAATCGTCCCTAAACTTAATGGGCTTTTATTACCTTATAAACCCTACCCGTGTATCCATAACTACCCGAAAAAGCCCATTACCTTAGCCCATTTACCCTTTTATAAAACCACAAGGACTATTTCTGCCTTTTATAATAGTTGTTTTACACTACACCTTTGATAAACACAACCACAAGGACTGAAAATGCAAATAGCCCAAAGTTCAAATGTTTTTTACCTGTTTTACAGTTAACGCGCGAAGAAAATAGGAAAAAAAAAAAAAATTGGTACTAAATTCATTCATTCCCTCTCCGATCACCATCAGTCAAAAACAAAGGGTTCTCAAAATTGAAGGGTACAAACGAGTATTCAAGTGAAGTACAACATGACACCAGGGTTAATTACGTCAACTCAGAGCTCATATTGGCTAACACAAGCAAAGAAGTCACATGTTAGAGTCCAAGGAAGCACAAGAGAAGCTGGATTTTGCACTCAGTACTCTCACACAACAAACGAAGGCTCACAACGTATATGCACTGATCACCCAAATACTAATAATATATAATATATAGTATGAAGAATAGAGAATAAAATCATATTAGTTATAGTAAGTATTTTCCGTCGTGGTCTAGAAAATCGCTTTAACCAAAGAAATTATAAACAATCCTCCCGGTCGTTTCTCTGTTCGAGTAATGAATTTGAAATCTACGTTCAAGTTGTAATCGAGCTTTGATTGACATTTAAGTTTTTGGGTGGTTTTCTAAATCTACTAAAGGGAAAGCAATAAAAAGGGAAACAAATTTGATTTAAACTATTTTTAAACTAATATAACTTTAAGATTAAAACTACAAGATTAAACTAAAATTGATCTAAAAGAATAAAAGTGATGAAATAATGCTTGCAAATTGACGTGTAAATGGTTCAATATAAGTGCGAGGTTTAAGTTTTAACGAGATTACAAAATCCATTCGAAAACCAAATTTCAGAAATTAATGACAAGTACAGTACAAATTGCTTTTCAAATAATTGACAAGTAAATAAAGTGCTTTTTATTTTAAAATAAATGAACAAGTAATTAAAATTGGTGTATTAAAAGTAAAATGACGGGTAATGATAAAATTCTGAAAATTCTATGACTATTCTAATTTTTAATCTTTTGTAAAACTGCACCTAAATTCCAAATCACTAATCACTTAGCAAGCACTAATGAACTACTCACTAATCATAACAAATAAACTAGCAACAATCATAAGATCAAACATAAACATTTTAAGCTAATAATTCTAAACTACTAGTATTAAAAAGGGAAAAAGGGTAAACCGAAGTGAAAACGCATGTGATATAAAACCACCCGATCTTACAAACTTAATAAACAAATAAGTTTATCACCACTTTAAAGCTTCTACTTCACTAATTAGCGAATAAAGGTGTCAACTTTATCTACTAATTACTTTCAATAAAAACTATAAATGAACAAAACTTTATCTAATTATCAACTTATAAGACCTTAAGCTCCGGTCCTTTATGATGTAGAATGAAGGAATAAGAAATAAGACTTGAAAGTTAGAACAAAATAAGCAAATAAAAAAATGAAAACTTTAGATCAAAATCCACCCCAAAACTAAGGTGTTCATCAAGTGAAACTCTGATCGGGTATTATTAAGGAATTAGAACCTAAGAAAAATAAGCTAGAATTAAAAACTAAATTAGTAAAAACAAAACCTAATTTAATCAAAATACGGCTACTTTTAAAACTATTTATTAAACTAGATCTAAAAGTAAATAAGCAATTTGAAAACTTTAACTACTAAAAAGCTCTCGAAAATAAGGGTGCTCAAGACTTAAAGAATAAGCCGAGTAGAAGACTCATGACACCTTTTTTAGCATTCGAATCGAGCATAAGAAAGAAATAAGCTAAATAAGAAAAGAAAATGAAAATAAGCAAAAGCTTATTTGGATAATATGAGCTTAGATCTAAATCAAATAAGCCAAAGGAATGCTTATTTGAAGTAAGAAATAAGCTAGGAGAAAACTAGAAGCAATAATAAGCCATAATTAGCTTAAAAAGAAAAGAAAAGAAAATAGAGGATTAGAAAAAGAATAAGCCATAGACTATAAGCACTTCAATTTCTTCAAAACACTTCATTTAATAAGCTAAAAGGATGATTACAATAGCTTAATTAAGCTAAAAAATCTTTTACAATAGCCAATAAATGCTAAATTAACTAACCCTAAAATATACTACTCTATTTTGAAATAAACTAAAACTACACTACTATCTCCCTTTCAAACAGCTGCTGCGTGCTCCATTTATAGCCTCCAAGTGGGAGGGGCAATTTCGTCCTTTCAAGTACTCCACCACTCATATTGCTAGATCTGGGGGTATTATAGTCTTTTTGCACTCCACAGCCGCCTCATGATTGCGCAATGATTGGCACGGATCCAATACACGCCTAGAAAAAAAAAAGACTCATACTAGACACACAGCACACCTCGTACTGACCACACGCCAGGCCACTGATCACGCTCATGATTGGTGCCAGCCGCCAACTGATCAGTACCCCTTACTGACGTGTTCCTGCCACCATCGTACCTCGTACTGCCATGTCAGTCTGTACCTCTTACCTGTAAATCATACATTCAAAGAGTTTAGATGGGCCACTTTCACCACCTGAGTGGTGCCACGTGGCGTAAACACTGTTCCGTCACCGTCGATCAACCGCCACCGGACCACCGGTCAACGGTGGTCAACGGCGACAGTCAACGGTGGTCAACACCGCCTGACCACCGGTCAACGACGGTCAACGGCGACGGACCATCGTTGACCACTGCTCAACGACAGCGGTCAACGACGATCAACTGCGGCGGACCACCGTTGACCATACGCCGTACCGACCGTAAACCACAGGTCATGTGCCGTAATATTGGGTCGGGTCTGGATCGGGTCGGGATCGGGTCTGGTCCGGGTCGAGTTCGGGTATAGTTCGGGTCGGGTCCGCAACGTGGCATGTCACGTGGCTCCACGTGGCAGCTGACGTGGATAATGAGGGGATAAACCCTCAGCATGTTTCGAACCGGAGACCTCTTGGATAAGAGGCTATGCACACTACCGCTGTGCCAAGCATAGCCTCATACAATGAATGCAAAATTTATATATAAGCCCATTTTAACTGGATCTGTTCCATTATAACTAAAGCGTTCAAACAGGGGAAGAAAAAGGTTCCAAATAAAAAGTTTAAATATAAACGGCGGTACCATTGGACCTCGTTTTTTCGTGCTCCATTCCAATGGTGTGATCGAGAATATTCACGACTTAGTTGAACCTCGATCTAACATGAAAAACGTCGTCAAAAGTCACCTGAATTTTACGCTGTTGTTTGCTTCGTTTTCAATCCTTTGTACCTGTAAGACATAAAAACACAAACCAAACATATTTGCAACATAATTAATCATATTTTAGTGTTTTTAGTCCTTTTATAGTGTTTTTCGGGTTATAAAAGATGTGTATTTTAGCGTTTCAACAAATTCCCCCACACTAAACCAATTGCTGGACCCCTCACGCAATGTTAAAATAAAACAATACCCGAGAAATAAATAATTTATTCCCCTTTTAACTTATGACCCCCTCACAATCAAACAAGAACAGAAAAGGTCCATCAAAAGGTTCAAAAATCATTCAATTCGCAAGCACCCCCGTTTTAACCACTTATTAAATAACTAAAATTAAGATAACAATTTCTATAGAATTTATTTTAAAAGGCTTAAGAATAGGAGTTCGTCATCCTTGACTTTTCACAATCCTCAAACTAAGCTTAAAACGAAATCACCGTTAAATACAGTATATGATTCTAACGACTACACATTTTGCAACTTGTGAAATCTTCACTCCTATATTATAAATTATTAGGTGATGTGCTATTTCGAATTTCAACCATGATCGAACGTTTTATGCAAAAACTATAATTTTCACGTTCCACTTAGAAGATTGATTTTGAAGGCGAGATCATCCCATGTAGCGATTTCCGTCTCGGCACATCCCAACCTCATCGGCTAAGTGACCGGGCTTTTGACACCTCGACGGAGAATATTATCAGTGACCCACGGACCTTCGGTTTCGCAAATCTCTAAGGTTGTTTTCCGTTTACACATAACTTATTTGAAAACTCACAAATTATCATAAAACGAATAGCTTAGTCAAAAGCATATTTAATTTAATAAAATAATTTCACTTACTAGGCAACATAAAGCTATTAAACCGCAGTCCTTTAGAAGCTTACAACATCGGCCACGCCTCCGAAACGATGTAGCAAACATATTTCGACCTTGGATTATTATCATTATTATATTTTTTTCATACAATTTTTTTTTGCTATAATCATAATATATCACCGGTGCCTTTTATCTCGAAGCCACATCGATAGCGAGTCGACAAGAGGTTATTCTACTTTAATAATGACACCGTCCCCCACCTTATATGAAAGTACTTCAACATCCGGCCAGCGCATCCGACAAGATGAAGTAATCTGGCGAAGATATTTATTTTACTTATTAATTATTTATTTATTTATTTATTTGCAACATTAATCAAAGAGAAAATACATTTTTAGAAAATTTAAATATAAATTTGAACTAAGACTAAATTTATTGATATCGACTACATTCTTTATTCAAAATAGTTATTAAGTCTAATATTCAAAGATAGCACAGGGATTTGACAAGATTCATGTTGGGTAATGTGTGTATTTTGTGGTAGTTATAATCATATAGAAGCTTACGGGAGGAAAAGCGACAAATAAACATACATGAGCTCTTAATATTTCCAAAAATCCTTGTTTAGCAACCAACTTCTACCTTACACATATCATATTTCGTTCTTGCAAAATTTTAAAGTTAAAGCAAACGCTAATTCTGAAAGCTAAGGGAAGCTAGAGTATTAACTCGTCCAATCAAAAGCTACCTAACTCTACGGTCCTACTTATTACATATATTATATATTTTAATCACGATTTTAATTTTTTGCCTAAAAACGGGGTGCAAGGGACACAGCAAGGCACATGTATGATCACATTTTGATAGAAATCCCCCCACACTTAGAATGGAACATTGGCCTCAATGTTCAAAAATATCGGGTTTTACCCCCACACTTAGGAATGAAAAAGGCAAATGCAAAAAATTCCAAGTGTGAAAAGGGAAGCACAATAATATACATGATCAGGATTAAGGATTCTAAAATAAGCAAAGATCGAAGACGAACATTGGAGGATAGAAAACGAGCACGAGTCATCATGATCTTTAAGAAACCTAAAAAAACGAATACACAAACAGTAGAAAGAAGCACGTCCCCCACACTTAGCTTATTAAAATCACTCTCTTATTTATTAAGAAAAGAAAATAAAAAGAAGAAAAGACACGGGTTGCCTCCCGAGAAGCGCTTATTTTTGTTAACCGAGTCTTGAGCCTGTCTCAATCCCCCACACTTGAGCTTGGTCAGGGAGGATATTTTTGGACGAAAACGGAAGCAAAGTGTCATTCACTGGAGAAAGAGGATCACGGATGAATGAGATAGAAAATTCATCCCGTGATAAAAGTCTCTCGGATTGGACTTCAATGAATATCCCCAGATCAAAAATCGTGTTTCTGGATCCGAGGGAATCGTGAGAAGGATTGAAGTCCAAATCTGGATCAAAGGTGGGAAGGGTGGGCAAAATATTAGGCATAAGAACATAATGTTCAGAGATACCCTTCACCACTTTGGTAGTTACAATACCCGTATCGGGCTCAAAATCAAAGAAAACCTCAACATCCGGTGGTTCCGAAGGAGGACGAGAAGGTGACGGATCATTAAAAAGATCAAGGTTAGATGAGTCATTTTCAGGAAGGGGAAGGAAATCATTATTAAGTAATTCTTCAAGAAAACGAATATCCCATTCTGAGTCATAATTGTCATCCTCAATGCCCGGTGGCATCGAGTCATCTGTAGCAAGAAATAAGTCGATCTCCTCCATATGAGAGTCACTATCCTCAACGAGGATATGAGATGGAGAAGGAGACTCGATAATCGTATCAACAATTTCAAAATTACGTTCTTCCGGCGGTCGTGGAGATGAATTATCATACGACATATTCTCAACAATACGGATTTCTTCCTCTAGATCAAAGTCGGCTTTCTCTATTCCTGGTGGATTTGGATCGATATGAGCGAGTTCACCGGAGAACTCCTCTAGAAGATAATCAAACTTAGGTGAAGAATCAATCAAAGTATCTAGATTAAGCAAAGACTCGATAAGATTAGACTCGGCATTAAAGGAATGTGAATCTATCTTGGTAGAAATGATTTCTTCGTCATCAAAAAGAGGGTTCGAATAAATTTTGAAATTTTCTTTCGGAACATCCTCATCAGAAAGTGACTCGTCATTACTAGAGGTGAAATCGTCGTTAGAATCAAAGAGAGGATTCAAGAAAGTTGTAAAAGTCGGAGAAGATTCTTCATCAACGGGCACATCACACTCACTTTTATTGTCGGAAGTAACCTCGGACTCACTTGGGATTAGGACAAGGTTCTCAACACTAGACTTTATTAATTCGTCCAATTCCTTTTCAGGAATAGTGCTAAGATGCTCATCCCCCATACTTA
>BQNB010028802.1:0-34866 GCA_026074375.1 Tanacetum coccineum
GCGGTTCAGACTCTCATCCGTATCTGTCCGGACTCCTGATCTCGGACTAAACTCTTTGACCCGAACTGGATCCAAAAGGAAGACCACAAAAGACGGACAAAGGACTTCATCGGAACTCACATAAGCCCGGTAAGCCTAACCTCGGGCCGCGACCGTAAGGACTACAACCCAATCGCGTCCACGGATTACTACCCGACAAAGGAATCCCGTGACTCGGTTAAATGGAGTAAAGATCAATGCATGGGGATCAAAGAGAATGTCAGCATGCCAAAAACAAGTAAGAATCAGCAACGTGCTGCCTAAGAGGCTCAAGTGTCATAACACCATAACAGCGCCCCATCAGCTTTAACATTTCAACACCAACACCCAAAAAAAACTCCTGCAATCATAACATCATTTTAACACCACTTTTGGGACCCACCCTTTTTTTATTTTCCATTTATTTAAATAAACTAAAACATTTTATTCATTAAATAAAAATACAATTTACAATACTTAAAAAAGACACGAAAATTAAAAAAACATAAGGAAAAAAAAACAAAAAAAACATACGCCCGACTACTAAAATTATTCATCTTCATCTTCACGTTGTTGCCAAATATGCTCTATAAGGTTTCGTTGAAGACGAAGATGCACTTCTTTATCCCGTATTTCTTTTGCTTTTCGACGTTAGACATCGCATATTTCAATCCAAGTACGTTGCATATTTCTTGACGGATTAGCATACATTTCGTTCCAGTCACTAAACGCCATCTTTTGATCTTCTAAAATCATGTTATGCATTATGATGCAAGCATACATGATTCTACGTATCCTGTTGACATGGTATTGACGTGCCAGTTGTTGTATTATTCTCCAACGTCCTTGTAGAACACCAAAAGCGCGTTCAACATCCTTTCGTGCACCTTCTTGTCACCTTTTAAAGAAACTATGTTTCTCGTCATTTGCGACCGTGAATGATTTGACGAAAGTTGCCTATTGGGGGCAAATTTCGTCGGCTAAGTAATACCCTTTTTCAAACCCGACACCATTTACCACAAACGGAGCTACATGGGCTATGTCATCAAGAAGGTCGTCAAATAATAGAGAATTATCTAAAACATTAATATCGTTATTTGCACCCGCTACCCTAAAAAACGCATGCCAAATCATCAAATCTTGCGAAGCAACAGATTCAAGCATAATAGTTGGGTATTCATTTATCACCCCTACCGTATTGCCCCTGCCATGATTCCTAGCATACAATCAAAAGAAGTTGGGTACAAAAACGAAATTTACCCCCAATAGGCAACTTTCGTCAATTATCACCCCTACCGTATTGCCCCTGACAATTTTTCCATTCCCAGTGCATACAATTAATGCTTCCTAGCATACTCGAAAAACCATGAATATTCTCATGTGCATTATATATCTTTTCAGCATCGGCTAATGTTGGCTTTCTTAAATACTTCAACATGTACAAATCAATAATGCACTTATTAAAATTAGGGGTGGCAATTTCTGACCCGACATGAAACCCGACCTAAAACCGACATGAAAATTAACAGTTTCGGGTTGATCTAAATATGTTTGGGTCAGGTATGGGTCGACCTATCTAACCCGTTTATTAAACAGGTCAGGTTCGGGTTGAGAATAAATTAATCAGGTCGACCCGCCAACCCGTTTAAGATTTTTTCTTAAGTTTAAAATTATTTATATTTTATTATATTGGTTGAATAGGTTAAACGGGTCGACCCACAAACTCATTTAACATGTTTAATCCTTGTAATATGCCAAGTTTTGTATATAAAACGGGTTAAATGGGTCAACCCGAAACCCGTTTAACCTATTTAACCCGTGTAACCTATTTAACCCACCAACCCAAGTATATATACGGGTTAAATGGGTTAGGTTCGGGTTATGTGTAAACAGGTTAGGGTTGACATAGCTGACCCGATTATTTAAATGGGTCAGGTTTGGGTTGGAGTTTTCTGACCCGCCAACCTGTCAACCCGAACCCGCCAACCTGAACCCGACACGAATTGCCACCCCTAATTAAAATTATCTAGACATTCACGTGCGGTATGCTCACCCATTTGAAAATATTCATCAAATGCATCGGGTGTATTGCCGTATGCCAATTGGCGTATGGTGGATGTGCGTTTCATAATAACACTCATACTCATTCGACCCGTAGCATCGGGTCGTTGAGTAAAGAAATGAAAATGCTTTGAAAGAGGATTGAAATCACAAGATTCAATAGCTTTGACAATATCTAAAAATAGTTTTCGGCTCATACGATATCTTCTTCGAAAATAGTATAACGGATACTTACAATTGTCATCAAAATAGTCGGCCATCAAACGTGTTTCGGCATCCTCTCGGTCACGCTTGATCGGGTTACGGGTCAAGCGAGGTTGATTTTGTTCTTCTTCCAACCGTTGGTTATACTTGTACGCTTGCATCATAAACCATATGTCGGTTTCGTCATCGACCTCGAAAAAATGGTTACGTTCGTCATCGCTTTGATTCAGGTCCATTTTGAAAGAATGTGTTTTTTTGTAGAGGATGTTTGGTTGTGTGTAAAAAATAGTTGGGTATAAAGGGGTATTTATATTGTATTGTAGAGGTTTTTAAAAAATTAAAAATTTGAATTATTACCGTTACTAGACGTTGAGGCTTTAAAAAATTATTTTTTTATTTGCACGTTGGTGGGTTAACTCAGGCTGCAACGCGGAAGGAAACGTCGGATAGCGTCGGGCTCTGCGTTATGACACTGTGCCCTCTAAGGGTGTTAAACCCCAAAGCATGACGTAGTTAACGATGTTAACTCTATGACAACCACCCTATTACCCATCGATCCATATAGTGTATTTCATCTTGTGACCCATGCAATTGACAACGACGCCCGCCTATATAATGAGTGCATTAAACACTCCCAATGGTATGACTTCTACGCCTATAACACACACAAATTTCTTTCTCTCTCTAGACACACATACTTACTCTCATGCCGGAGTCCAATCGCGAGATCCCCTCCCGCGGTAAGGCTAACGATGTTGTCTTTTCTTAGCAGGAAGTACATCTCTACTTTCACTTAGTGCGAAATACTTCCACGACGTGCATGTAATCATCTTTCTAAGAGAGCCTCACTCACACCCACTATTTATCTCAAATTGTGTACTAACAAATTGTCGCCATCCGTGGGACCAAATATAACTATTTCCCTAAAAACTCACTGCCAAGAATGAGAAAATCGGCAAACAAACGCTCGATGGAATACTGCAGGAAAAAGGATCAAGCAAATTGGCAACTACGTCCCACTCCTCACGGTTTCGTCGTATGGAATACTGTAGGAAAAGGGAGCAAGCAAACGCCCGATGGTACACCTGGGTTCATGCTGGAAGAAGCGACCCGTGAGTTTTGCGACAAGCACTATGACCAACTCCTGCCTCTCATGGTTGAGAAGGTACATCAAGAAAAGCTTAGAGGGGTCCAAACGCGCCTAAGCTTTAAAGAAAACTCACGGATAATTGCATATACTCAAGAAAAATCTTAATGCTTTGATTCAGAATCTTTTGATAAAGGAAAAAAAATCCAAAAAGAGGCAAAAACCCAGTCCTAGCACCAAGTCTAGAAGCTCCTACCCTTCCTAGTCCCTGAGTGTCTTCTCTTGATTGAGACATGGAGACCCGAAACTCTCTCACCGTGGATACTCGACAGGAACTGATGTATTCACAAGGCTTGGCAAAAGGGAATTGAATGTCTTCACCCGGCTAGCTAATAGAGAGCCAGGCATATTCTCCCGTCTAGGATCTAGAGACCTCCCATGTCGTGAGCATGCTAGCGCCCACAGGCATGCCAGCGCACGAAGAACCTCTAAGGACCCAGACCGGCGAATGAGGGAAGCTAGGAGCCTCATCCGAAGCTATGTTACTTGCTCTAGAGAGAGGCAAAGGGAGATCGAAAAAGAGTGGAATGCAGCCGATCGAGCATACCGTAGAGCGCCCACTCCGTCTAGGGAGGTTATTCTCTCAAAAAGTAGAAACGGCGAGGGATGATATTGGAAGTCCATGTCAACAAAGAAAAAGTCTAGCACTAATAAAGATGACCTATCCCGACCTTTGTTATCTGAAGAAACTAATCCATTCACTCCTCGGATCCGTAACTTCGTGTTCCCCAAGAGAATACGCATGTCAAGATATATAACAGGACAGGTGATCTGGAAGACCGTATGAAAAATATTCAAACTGTTGCTAAAGTAGAGTGGTAGGCCATGCGGCATGGTGCCACTTGTTCAACTCTACCCTAATGGGTGCGGCTAGGCTATGGTTCGATGAGTTCCTACCAGAAAGCATAGACAACTGCGTAAAACTATGGAAAGCATTCCTTTCATACTTCTTGCAATCAAAGATCCTATAGAGGTTCATCACATGAAGCAAAGAGAGGGCGAGTCAACAAAAGTATTTATGGACCGCTTCAAAGCTGACAATTTGCATGTAAAAGGAGCACCAGAATGTCTTAGGATATCATGCATGACATCACAAATTTTGATCTAATCAAACGGCCGAATGATAACCTCCCAAAGACTGTGGATGAGATGATGAGTGTGACCACGACCTTTCTCAGAGGAGAGGTGGTCGTAGCAAATTAATCTAGGAAGAAGGGCCCTTCATCATGGAAGCATCACGAAACTGCAAGCAAACCAAGTTTCGACAAGAAGCAGGACTTCAAGAGTCGGCAAAGATCATGAGGAAGGCATGAAAGATTCATGGCGCTCATTAAGACCCTAAAGAGATCCTGGAAATGGATACCATGAAATTCAAGGCCCCTTCGCTTATGTCTAGTTCTGTGGAAAACCAGAACAAGAACAAATTCTGTGAATTTCATGAGGATAAGGGTCACAATACGAACGAATGCATCCACCTCAGGAAACAAATCAAGGAAGCCGTGAAATCTGATCACCTTGCCCATCTGGTCAAAGAGATAAAACAAGAAAATACCAAAGGAGATCATCCCAGACCAGCAAAGAAAGAAGAAGCCTCCGACAAAGAAAATGCCCCGACAATATTCATGGTGCAGCCGTGGCAACGAGTAACAAGGCAAAAGACTATTCAAGGCGAAGATCTCATTTCCGCCCTTGGAAAATGATGACGGGAAAGACCTATCCATAGTGATCTAAGCGGAAATAAGAGGTCACTTGATACACCGTATGTATCATGTATGTAGACGGAGGAAGTCCTTCTGAAATCCTATATGAGCATTGTTTCAACCGACTCAAACAAGAGGTCAAAAGCAAAATGATCCCATCCACGACCCTAATTTTGGGATTCAACGGGGAAATCTCCTGGCCACTGGGACAAATGTCACTGCTAGTATCAGTTGGGGATAAAAAGCACTTCACAAGCGCTTGGATGAATTTCATGATAGTTAGGTCCTCATCCCCTTACAATGGCATCTTCGAAGACCGGGATAAAGAAAATACAAGTTCTCCCATCCACAGTTCATGGAATGTTCAAAATTCCTAGTTCCAGAAGGAGTTGTCACCTTACACAGCAGTAGGGTCACACTAGTGGAATGCCGAATGGTCGCGGAATCTTCATTCGGACCTATCCTGGAAATCCCAACTGTAGAAAAGATAGGAATCAAAGTGGCTATCCATCCAGAACACCCGGATCAAACAATCACTATTGGCGGAAGCCTAAAAGAAAAGGGAAGGATGGAGCTATATGACCTACTTCAGAACAACCTGGACGTGTTTGCTTTGAAACCTTGAGATATGACTGGAGTTTTGAGGTCCATAGGCAAACATCGGTTGAATATCTGTGAAGGTTGCCCTCTGATGAGACAAAATAAAAGAGGCCAGGCCCCAGATAGAAGTAAAGCAATCAATGTAGAAGTGTCCAAGCTCGTAGAAGCAGGCATCATAAGGGAAGTACACTACCACAACTGGATCTCAAATCCAGTGCTAGTAAAGAAGCACGATGATAGCTGGAGAATGTGTGTAGACTTTACTGACCTAAACAAGTCATGCCCAAAAGACTGCTACCCCTTTTCAGAAATCGATTGGAAGGTCGAATCCCTTTGCGGATACCCATTCAAATGCTTCCTAGACACATACAAAGGGTATCACTAGATATAGATAGTGGAACAGGACGAAGAGAAAACATATTTCCACACAAGCCAAGGGGTTTACTGTTATATGAAAATGTCGTTCAGTCTAAAAAATGTCAGAGAAACATACCAACGGCTGGTGGATAAAGCTTTTGAGAAGCGGATTGGTAGAAACATGGAATTATTTTTGGATGATCTCCTCATAAAGAGCCACACAGAATAGGAAATCCTAAGGGATATTGAAGAAACCTTCCAAACTCGAAGGAAAATAAACATGAAGTTGAACTCCAAGAAGTGCACCTTTAGTGAGGAAGAGGGGATGTTCCTGGGTCATGTTGTAAACACGAAAGGAATCAAAGCATGTCCAGAAAAGGCGGATGCAGTGGTAAAGCTCCAATCGCCGAGAACATTGAAGGAAGTACAAAGCTTAAATGGGAAACTAGCAAGGCTCAACAGATTCTTATCAAAATCTACAGAAAAGTTGATGCCTTTCTTCAAAACTTTAAAAAGATGCATAAAGAAGAGCAATTTCCAATGGACCCCGAAAGCAGAGCAAGCATTTGAGGAGATGAAGCAGCGTATAGCAGCATTGCCTATGTTGACCGCTCCCAAACCAAAGGAGGTATTGCTAATGTATTTGTCCACAGCAAAATAAGCAATTAGTGCGGTCTTATTGGCAAAAAAAGATTCCCAACAAATGCCAAACTACTTTGTCAGTCGTGCGTTGCAAAGTCTAGAAATAAACTACAACGACATTGAAAAGCTAGTTCTAGCATTGTTGCATGTAGCAATAAGGTTGAGAAGACATTTCCAAGCTCACCCGATAGTAGTTATCACAGACCAGCCGATTAAGAAAATCCTATCCAGGCCAGAGAATTCAGGTTGAATGGCAAAGTGGGCAGTGGAACTAGGAGAACATGATATCAACTATAGGCCGAGAACATCCATCATAGGCCAGATTCTAGCAGACTTCATCGCAAAAAAGCCCGAGGAAGAACCTCCAGCTTCGAGTATCCCTGCAGAGGAAGAAACCCTAGAACCATTGACTTTATTCACAGATGGATCCCCCTGCTTAGAAGGCTCTAAAGCGGGTTTAATTCTAAAAATCCCAGAGGGGGTAGAATTTACTTATGCCATGCGCTTTGAGTTTGAAGCGTCTAATAACGAAGCTGGTGGTGTACCCCATCTCACAGTTGGATCCTAGCCTTCGATGTTGCACACATAGCCATTAAGAGTGTTCATTGGCGTAAAGTCCACTAAGGGCTACCGTAAGGGAATTCACCAATACACAATGAAGTCTATCCAAAACGAAGCCTCGAGCCTCTGAGAAACCTAAAGATTCCGCAGATCCGAATAACGCTTCGAGCTACAAGACAAAACAGAATATTTTGTGAACCCATCAAGGATAAACAATTGTCCTTTATTCCCGCTCATGCATAACCACCACACATAGGCACGATCTCGGAGCCTTGGCAGACGTTTTACTATTGGCTAGATAGATCATGCTCCACTCCATCCAATCAGAATCATACACGTGGCAAGGTCTAGGACATTCATAGGGTTTGCCTATAAATAGCCGCCTAAAACATCACCTCAAGCAGTGATTCCTGATGAAGAAGAGAGAGGGGTTGATAGAAGACCACCACTCACCACACCCATCAATCCTACCTAAAACATCACCTCAAGTAGCCAAACACATTTCATAACACAAGTACATCTCGACATGCAAATTGTCGATGAAGCCTTTGTCATGGCAAACTATTCACAACCCGAACCCCTCATGCGAAGAAGAATGAAAGAGCTAAGGCTGCAAGGTATGGAAAAACGTGTGAACTACTCAAGTGAAGATGTTGACGAGTAGATGGATATGGAGGCACCACCCGGGTTCCGGCCGTAGCCTCCCAAAGGGACGGAAGGACCAGCCATAGAAGGCATTCCCCCGTAATTAGCTGCTCACCTACGAGAAAAGGAGGATAAGAACCATGTCACCAAGAGAAGCTCTAACCGTTCATAGAAGCCTCATACACGGAGCTCATCACTCTAGCCAACAACTCTACACGATAGGGGGACGTGCTGATGGTCGCCATGGAGAGGCAAATCCTGCGAGAAACAACATGTATCCTCCAAACCAAGCATATCCTCCTAATACCCTATATCCTCCTAACAATATATATGCAGTTCTCGAATAACATGTGATGAGGTGTCATTTTATACACTTTTTCGGGGTCGTTAAACCCCCGAAATCATGTGTTTATGCCCAAAATAGGTACTTAATCATTCCTTTTTAAGTATTTCTCATTTGGAAGACATTTGGATGAATTACACATGACTTGGGCTCATTTGGAGAAGAAACAGACGAGATTACAAACCAACACCAAGACTCTTGATGATTTGTGCTCACAGAGCCTGGAGACGGCGTCACAAGCCATACACGACACCGTCATAACTCATCAAGTGACGACGTCACATATTTCAAGACGGCGTCAGCCTACACCAACTCAAACGCAGATCTAAAAGATTCATTTTACGACGGCGTCACGATTAAAAAGCGACGTTGTCGCGTCGATTTTCTTATATATACAAACCCGAATTTAGGGTTTTGAGTGTGTAACTTTAGAATAAAAAGAGGGTATGAACCCTAGTTCGTTTAGCAGCTGTAGGAGACGATTTTAGGGCTTAAAAACCCTATTATACCTCTTCCAATTCATGTTTTAATCAAGTAAGGTTTACTTAATCATTCAATATGTCTATGTGTTGTGTGATTTATTACTCTTGCTTTATTATTAACAGGCTTGGCTAAACCTAGTATTGTGTTTATTTATGATTGTATGAAACCTAGAATGTAGATCTTAGTGGCGTTGCTTCTTGTGATGGATGTGCACATTAGGTCTTAGAAAACCATCTGTTGTCTGCATCGTTGTTGATATGTCTAGGGAAACGTAATTGTGTAGAAACGATACCATCGGGTAACAGTCTTCATACTATCTTGCCCCCTAATATGGTTGATTCACTTTTAATGTATTTCACATGCACTTAGTAAACTCTTAGGGGCCGTGTAATAGTCTTCATACTACCTTGCATGTGCGTTACTCTAGCGGCATATTAAGTAGACGGCGGGTTCGTGTAATTTGTTCATGCTTTAGGAAATAATTGCATAGATCATCACAAGTGTGACAAGGCAACAACACTAGGAGAAGCAATCTAGGGAGTAATACATGATTAAATAGACACAATCTTTTATCTTATTGTTATCACCATTAGTTTAGTTTACTATTTAGTTTAATAGCTAAAACCAAACCTCTCTCTTAAATATATGATTTTACATGCTTTCCATAAAATACAAAAATACAAAAATAATCTTCCTTCAACCTCTAGAATTCTGTTAGACCGTGATCAAGCCTTCCCAACCTATTCCTCGAGTGAACGATAAACAACCTCGAGTCTTGCCCATACTACACTACAACGATTAGGTGCACTGCCTAGGGAGTTGTAAAACTTCTCGTGTAGAATTCATACGACAACCGCACATCAAGTTTTTGGCGCCGCCGCCTGGGGAATAGTTAGGTTTTGATCATAGTTTAACTTAGTTCTACTCGCTTAAATCCTTTCAAGTGAGATTTTAATTATGTATATTAGCTTTCTTGTAGTCTATCTTTTCTTTGTGCCCTTTGTTTTGTAAATCACTCTTTCGTTCACCATCATGATGTATGAAAGACCACCAACCACACCCTTTCAAAACCCCCCACGAAACACAACCTTCCCATTCCAAAGATATACCTTGGTGTTCCAACAACATCAAGATGAACCTATCTATGATGCGTGGACTCGTTTCAAAAACTTAATCAAAAGAGTCCCTCATTATGGCCTTGATTTATGGTCCCTTACTCAATTCTTTTATGATCATGTCGACGACTATACCTGAATGGATCTTGACTTTGTAGCAGACGAGAACCTTAGGGAATTAAGTGGTGAAGAAGCATGAGAAGCCATAAAAAAATTCGCCCAAGGTTAAAAAGAATGGGACAACCCACCAAACATTATTTTGAACAAGAAGTAGCAAATTTGAAGGCTCAAGCAAGAAGATTGTTTGGAAATAAGGATGTTTGGGTTGAGATACATAGAGGTATAGCATGGGATAAGGTGGAAAATTCAGATCCAAAAAGTACCCCACAAGTCCTCCCATCATTTGAGGAATACACACCACCTGTGACTTTCCTGGAAGAAGTAGAAGATACTTTAGGAACCTCGATGGAGGTAGAGCCTTTGGACGAAACACAACTAGAGGATTTAGGCTTGAATACTTGTAATCATGACATTCCTCTTAGTAATGGGGAAGTTCCTAGTTTTGATGAGACGGAGCCTCAACCAAATCCTTTACCAAATTGTCTATCCTTAGAATGTAAGTCTAGGAGAAGAAAGAGGCCACTGAGAATCCACACAATCAAAACCATATAGTCGGATAGTTTTAGAATGAAGGAAGTAGATAGCTTAAACCATTAATACACACCTTGAACCTCATGTGGCATCTTCCCCCCTAAGCTATGTATTGCTTTTTATCGCCCATGCATCGATGATCATAAGAAACTATTACGGAATTTTTAAACTGGGTTTATTAGGAAAAAGTTGCTCCCTAGGTGTTGATATTTCAAATTCGGAGATGTTGATGATGATTGGGGATTTAGAAATATAAGGAAGTTTCTCCTATAGGAAAATTGAACTTAGTTTAGTTAGATAGGCCAAATGATGGAAGTCGAGAGGTAGAATTATAGTAAGCACGCCGTTTGGAGCATATTCTGCAACAACCAATTTTTTCAGCATGTGTCCACTTCTCACAACGATGGTATGTACGTTAATATCACACCCGCACTTAAAATCAAGTGTAGAGGAAACCCTCCCCTTTTATCTATTAATAAGGGTTAGAGTCAGGCTCTGTGACTCGAAACAAAAAACAAGCGCTTCTTGGGATGGACAACCCAAACAGCACGTCTCATCAACACCAATATTTACTCTCCAGCAATTAGGGGAGTGTATGTGTGTTTTAATTCTTTACCATTTGTCTTTATTATGTTTGAACTATCTTGTAAATCATGCTTTGTTTGTCTTTAATTCTCGTATTAATTTCAATTCAAAGGTATTTTGCAAATAAAAGTGTAGGGGAATTTATTGGCTTTTGAGCCAATTTCATCACATGTTAAATGAATTGTTTAGATTAATTCGCGTATATGGATTGAATTGTTAAATCTAAGGGTTATTTACAACTATTTGTATCAAGAAATTAACTTATGGAATCAATGGCAGCGAAATTTTTCATTCCCAAAAACAAAAAAATTCGTTGTCCACAGTTAATTGGAGATGGCGCTCACGATTTACAACGCGTCGCCGTAGCATCATCACCTGTGACGGGGTCACACAACCCTGTACGGTGTTATAAGCCCAGGTCCAGAAAATTAAAGTTTTTAAAATTTTTAAAATAAAAACTTGCACAATATTGAATATATGTATTCTTCGGTTATAAACCTGCAAAATAATCTAATGAGTTTAAAATTTCTATTCATCCTATCTATCGAGTCGAACCCTAAATTCACATTGTATATTGGTTTATCGCACATTTTACGCTTGGTGTAGTTGTCTTTGTCTTTGATTACAGGTTATATTTGATGAGAAGAAACTTGGAAGTTCTTAGGAAGTTTCATTGGACGATTCTCAGAGGACGATTTAACCAGTTATCACATGTTTCTTCTCCATTATTGAGTAAACCAGGGGAGTACTAGTTTCTTTTCCTTGTTTTCTTTTCCCTTTATCTGTTTTAACGGGTACTTCCAGAGAACATTGGGGACAATGTTCAAAATAAGTGTAGGGGGGAAATAAGCCTTAGAAACTATTCTTTCATTTGTCATTTACTTTGTCCTTAAAAAGACGGGTAATGTATCGAAACATAGCATAAAAGGGTGATTTTTACCAAAATTTAAATTTTTTTACGACACATACCAACAAAAACCGAGTATTACTAGCGTCCCATGGATAAGAATTTATATGACTAGCATAATAACCCTTAAAATTCCACCCCAAAAATGTGAGGTTCGCCCTTAGATCTTTAGGAATTCGGGTACCTATCGTTGGTAACCCAAAATGATTTTATCTTTACCCAGTTCAAATTAAGGAGTGATCAGTCACACGTGTCTATTCTGTCATTACGAATGTGTACGTGTGGTCTTCGTTGCCTTTTCTAGAATGTCTGGTGTTAGTAAAATTCATATGAGTGTACCGGTAGTATATTAAATTCTAGAACTTGTTTTAGTGATGCATCCCGAGACCGCAAAGTAAGTATTAGGATTTGCTTGATAAGAGGCATTAGGATTAACCCATGTTTTAAACCTGTAATTGTTATGATGGTCACCTCGATCATATAACTATCCCACACCCTTGCCATGCACTCACCTTTAGTGCAGGATACCCTAGTACAACCCTCTGAGCCTATCCTTTTTCATGGTTCTCGTAATTTTCTGGTTAATCCGGACTATTAATGAAGAGCATTGACACCCTTAAACCAATCGTTACACCCAAAAAGCCTTAGCCTACCTTATATGTACTCACCTTTAGTACATTATTGTGTTTAACCCAAGTTAATTATTGAGTACACGGTTGCTAAGCCCTTATCCTTGTAAATACAGTTTTGGGACGATTGGGATTCATGGTAATATTTATTTCGTGGAAGAATGGGGAAGAAAAGTTAAGTCAATACCCCCATATGTTTGTCAAATGATATCCATGTTATTTTGATCCACCTCAAATCGGGTCATTAGTTAGATTGTAATTATCGAGCATGTAAAAGCTCAAGTGTAGGGGTACGTGTTATAAACCCCATGTGATGTATTATGTCTTCAAAAAAAAGAGAAAAGAAAAAGAAAGAGATTGATGTAGAGTTATGTAGAGTTTGTACATCTTCGTCCGAGTCTTGGCTTAGCAACCAAACCAGCGTGTATTCGTAAAAATAATTAGCTAACCCTTCCACTCCAAATTCACCCAAAGTCACCACCTAAATGTATCCCATCCGTTTCTGTTTCCATTATATGTTATCTTACACCTACACCCCACAACCCTTTAAAAGACCTCTTAGATAGTAATGAATAATACTTGCACCTAGCGGTAGAGGTTTGATCCTTTACCAAGCCTATGGTAATTTATATGCTATGACAGGTAATGAGTGTGATTTTTCGTTTCCCCCATATGTTATAATTCATTATACACCCGAGTGAAAGAGAGAATCTCAAACACTTATGTGAGGTGCTAGTATATATTTTCTGTGCTTTTAATTACGTGGTCTAGGAGGTTGTGTTGTAGAATATTTTTAAATAGTAGGTAAAATGACCCCTCATACTGTTATTGTCCAGATAGAAAAGCCCATTTGCTTGAGGACAAGCAAATCCCAAGTGTAGGGGTATTTGATGAGGTGTCATTTTATACACTTTTTCAGGGTCGTTTAACCCCCAAAATCGTGTGTTTATGCCTAAAATAGGTACTTAATCATTCCTTTTCAAGTATTTCTCATTTGGAAGACATTTGGATGAATTACACGTGACTTAGGCTCATTTGGAGAAGAAACGGACGAGATTACAAACCAACACCAAGACTCTTAAAGATTTGTGCTCACAGAGCCTGGAGACGGCGTCACAAGCCATACACGACGCCGTCACAACTCATCAAGTGACGACGTCACATATTTCAAGACGGCGTCAGCCCGCACCGACTCAAACGCAGATCTAGAAGATTCATTTTACGACGGCATCACGATTAAAACGCGACGCCGTCGCGTCGATTTTCTTATATATACAAACCCGAATTTAGGGTTTTGAGTGTGTAACTTTAGAATAAAAAGAGGGTACGAACCCTAGTTCGTTTAGCAGCTGTAGGAGACGATTTTAGGGCTTAAAAACCCTATTGTACCTCTTCCAATTCATGTTTTAATCAAGTAAGGTTTACTTAATCATTCAATATGTCTATGTGTTGTGTGATTTATTGCTCTTGCTTTATTCTTAACATGCTTGGCTAAACCTATTATTGTGTTTATTTATGATTGTATGAAACCTAGAATGTAGATCTTAGTGGTGTTGCTTCTTGTGATGGATGTGCATGTTAGGTCTTAGAAAACCAGCTTTTGTTAGCATCGCTGTTGATATGTCTAGGGAAACATGATTGTGTAGAAAGGATACCATCAGGTAACAATCTTCATACTACCTTACCCCCTAATATGGTTGATCCACTTTTAATGTATTTCACATGCACTTAGTAAACTCTTAGGGGCCATGTAATAGTCTTCATACTTGTGCGTTGCTCTAGTGGCATACTAAGTAGACGACAGGTTCGTGTAATTCGTTCATGCTTTAGGAAATAATTACATAGATCATCACAAGTGTGACAAGGCAACAACACTAGGAGAAGCAATTTAGGGAGTAATACATGATTAAATAGACATACTCTTTTATCTTATTATTATCACCATTAGTTTAGATTACTATTTAGTTTAATAGCTAAAACCAAACCTCTCTCTCAAATATATGATTTTACCTGCTTTCCATAAAATACAAAAATACAAAAATAATCTTCCCTCAACCTCTAGAATTATGTTATACCATGATCAAGCCTTCCTAACCTATTCCTCGAGTAAACGATAAACAACCCCGAGTCTTGCCTATACTACACTACAATGATTAGGTGCACTGCCTAGGGAGTTGTAACAACATGTACCCTCCTTGCAACACACATCCACCGAATAACATGTATTCTCCAAACAACGTATACCCGTCAAACAATGTGTATCCTCTGAACAAGTGTGTATCCTCCTAATGGTGCATATCCTCAAAACAACCTTTATCTTCCTAACCAAATGTACCCCCCAGGAATGACATACCCCGCATGGCAAAGTTATGTCCAAAATCCACCATGGCTAGACCACTCGAGAGGTGGATACGAGAATGACGTTGACAGCCCTTCACCACTAACAAGGTGGATCGAAGAATTCCAATTCCCGGACAGCTTGAAGGTTCTGCCACATGTGGGATACTACGATGGAAAAGGAGATACGGATAACTTCATACACGTCTTTAAAGGAGAATTATGGATGGAGAAGTAGGCGATGTCGGTTACATGCCACATGTTCGTTTACATATTAAAAGATGCCACAAGAGTCTGGTGGAATAGCCTCCCAAGGGGAGTAGTTATAAACCATAAAGACCTGAAGAAAAGTTTCTAGACACACTTTAAACAACAGAAGAAACAGACCAAGACTCACCTAGCAATCAACGGTATAAAAAGGAAAGAGGTTGTGAGTGTCTGAGCTTTTATAACTCTATACACAGACGAAACGGCCAATATCACCAGACTCAACGAAGACCAGAGGATAGCAGGTTTCGTGCATGGAGTCAAAATAAAGTCTTTGGTAAAGTTTATATCCACGGAGCTTCCCGAAAGCTACGATGGACTTATGGAAAAAGTATACTCTTGGCTGCAAGCAGAAGAGACAGCCTCAGAAGGCAGACTGATAACTTTTATGGATAGCAGCACGGGAGACAAAGCTTAGAAGGGGAGACCGTGGGAAGGCTTTGAAAATAAGAACAGAGAGAGGCGAGACAGGTTCATCCCTTATAAGGAGCCTAACCTAGGGATCTTGCAAAATCTCACAAAGAGCCCTAAGGAAATCCTAGCCACTGAGAAAATAGGAAAAACATTCATGAAGCCTCCCAAAATGTTGTCCAAGGCAAGGAATACGTCCAAATACTGTAAATTCCACCAAGATTATGGCCATGACATCAATGCTTGCAGAGAACTAAAAAACCAGATAGGAAAAGCTGTCAAGTCAGGAAAGTTGGCCCACTTGATAAAAGGAATCAGAAAAGGAAGGGCTAAGAAGTAGACAATCAGCTCGGAAAATAGGCAACTCTCGCCGTGAAAATGGAACCGATCGTGGACGGAAAGGAGGTGCCGATTCTCATGATTGGGGTAATAAATAATCCCCTAAAAAGGAAAGAGCCTCCGAAAATCATGAGTGTAGAAGAAATGATATCCTGATGTGTTGTTGTGTGGTGTATATTTTATTGATTCAAGTTTTAAATTTATATTTTTCCGACTAAACCAAAAACAACACTTTAACGGGCAGTGTATCTGATCGGTAGTAGTTTCGTGGTAAGTAGGGTGTCGAACACTTGAAGCGAGGTTAAATCTATCAATTTAATTAATATCTTGGTTATCAATTCTATGTTAATTCTATTCTATTCTAAACCTATGTCAGTCTAAATTCTAATTCTAACGGGAAAATAGGGTTTTTAGCCTAAGAGATTGGCACGGTTTGGTTGGTGACTACAATCAATTCAAGGCACTTTTACCCACGCAAGCTAATTAACAAAAGATAAAAGAGCGGTCGAACCTTATATAAGAAAGTTGGTTTGTTTATTAAGTGCAATGATTTCTTCTCTCGAGGTGGCATATCATTCTTAAGACTTAAGCGTTACATCATCCTAAGACCTTAATTCTGTCACAATTAAAGCATTCGCATAAAGCATCCTTATTTGCTGATTATAATCTATCTTAGGAATTAAAGCAATGGTGATCTTGTTAAACCCTAGCTTATAGAGACTTTACCTACTTACCGCCTAATGGCAATTTATACACTAGTAGTCCACTTGTCTAACTATCCAATGGAATCAGAACATTACTTGTTGAATTATCTAGGTCACCTACTAGTTAACACGATCAATAAACCATTGGTAATATCCAATTAACTAGTTAAGCCTGAAGCGTATCGTGAAGACAGACTTAGAAGGACAATATTTGTGTAACTATAATTCTAGATGTATAAATTACTATATGGAGAGCTATCCCGGACTCTAGATCTACTTGGCCCACTTCACTAGATCCAGTTGAATGATAGGCCACATACAAAAGCGCGTAAACAAGTATAAATTGATAAACATAAACAAGCATACAACGATAAATCAAGAAATCAAGATAAACGAATACCAAACATTCAAATCTTCATAATAATGGCTAATACCCGAAGGTATTAGCCTTCAAACGTCATAATAAATACAAGAGAAATTATTTAGCCAAGGTAAACTAACCGAGTTAACGAATGATACCAAAAACTAAACGAGTACTAAAGTATATGGAATTACACGATGTCTTTTATGGAATTGATAACGTTGCTCGACCTCTTCTGCTCTTTTTCTCCTCTAAAAAATTAACTTTTATGGTTTAGGCATCGAGAATATGATTTAGCACACCAAAAACGTGTTTTTGAGTTTTCTATTTATAAGGTATGGAAGTCGGTTAGATACGGCGTATCAAAGTGTTGGATACGGCGTATTAGGAATTTCTTGGAGTAGTTCCCACGCTTGATATCTTCCAGAATATTCAAATACTATATCTTGAATACGACGTATTGAGTCTCTCTAGATACGGTGTATTGAGCATATTCCTCTGTGGTCTTTGGTGATTGCAGGCACGGATACACCGTATCTTCCTTGATGGATACGGCGTATTGGTCTTCAGAATAGTAATCTTCAAAATATCTTCAACAGATACGGTTGTACTTTGAGGATATTCCTATGTGGTCTTTGGTGATTGCAGGCAGGTTACTCCGTATTCTTCCTTGTTGATACGGGCGTAGTGGTCTTCAGAATAGTAATCTTCAAATCTATCTTCTTCATTTATGCCCCAGAATGCGCGCCTTTTGCTATCTTTCAACATTTACTCTCATTATTACTGCAATTAATCTTCAAATAATAAACGTTAAGTAACAATTCTTTGGCCTAATAACTTTACAAATTGGGAGTTAATGGACATGGGGTGTAAATGTGGGTAACAATTCTTTGCAATAACTATACAAAATGGGTTAATGACATGGGATAAATGATGCTATAAAATAGACGTTATTTGATGTCATCAAATCCTCATAAGTGTACAAGTCTACGCAAGGCAAGTAGGAAGAGTCCTATTGGACGGAGGAGCCGCCTATGATATCATATACAAGCATTATTTTCTAAAGCTTAGGAAGGAAGTTGCGGAAAGGGGGAAGGATATATACACAACATTGTCAGGATTCTCTGGTGAACATGTTAGCCCCTTGGGAGAAATTAGTCTTCGAATAGCTATGGGAGAATCCCCACACCATAGAAGCGAGCAGATTACCTTCGTGATAGTACGATCCGACTCTCCTCAAAACATGCTCTTCGAAACAACTGTTATCACAGAGTTGGGAATGATACCCTCCACAATGCACTCTACAGTCTTTTATCAGTCAGAAATAGGTCCAGAGTTATCATGTCAGAGTACCAAGACATAAGAAGATGTAAACAAATAAAAAGGATAAAAGAATCACTCCCCGAAGCTTCGCTCATGGTTTTCGAGTGTGTAAACTCGAAGGAAAAAGTGATAGTTAACCAGAAATACCCTGAACAAACTATGATAATCAGAAGACAACTCCCAACATAGTTCAAGCAAAAATTAGTAAGCTACCTAGAGACAACGTAGATATATTCGCATGGGAATACTTCGATATGACATGAATCCATAAGATGGTCAAGATAGGAAATGAAATATTTGTCACATAACACAAGCTAAATGAAGATAAGAAAATCACACCTGTGAAACAAAAGAAGAGAGGGATGGCCCCCGAACGAAGCGCCACAGCATCCAAGGAAGTGGAAGAATTAAGAAAATCCAGAATCCTCCGAGAAACAAGATACCAAATGTGGGTAGCCAACACTGTCATGGTTAAAAAGACAGACGAAGCCTGGAGAATATGTACTGATTTCACTAACATCAACAAAGCCTGTCCAAAAGATTGCTACTCACTGCCGGAAATAGATTGGAAGGTAGACTTACTCTTTGACTTCAAACTCAAATGTTTCCTAGACGCATACAAGGGTTATTGTAACACTCTAAAATTAGGTTTTAAGTATTTATTTACGATAATGCCATCGAATGAGTTTGACTATGACTTTTATAAGTTTAAAGACGTTATGGGATTGGTTAGTTGACCCGATAGTCAAACTATAAGTTTATGTATTATGTAAATGATTTTAGAATGATTAATGTATCACATTTAGGAATGAAAAAGATTAGAGGGACCAAAGGTGTCATTAGACCAAAGTCCTAACTAATTTATAACTAGTGTATTTTAGAGTATTTCCATGGACTTTCTAAAGTCTTCCAAGAGTATGTGGGTGTGTGTGGGTGACGACACAACAAAAATAGGGAGGGAAATCATGAGCTTCCAAATGATCAAGTCTTGATGAATTAGATTAGTTTGTGCAAGAGTTGAGCTATAGTAATCCTCCTACAAGGTATGTAATCTTTATAGAGTTGAATTGAAGAATTAAGGGTTATGGTTCTTAAAGTAAAATTAGAGGTTTTGGGTAATTTCTATTCTAAATAAGTATTGAGATGTTTAATAATGTGGGTTAAGGTTAATTGATGATTAAGTGCAAGGAAATTAGGGGTTTCATCATATGATCAAGGTGATTAAGGATGAATAATGGGTTGTGTAAAACCTTTATGATGATGTTATATTTATGTGATGACAGGTATTAGTAATGATAATTGAGTAGGAATCAAAGATTGATGATGATGGCATTCTTGATGTTCCTAACTTGGATTCAAGGTAAGTAATTGACTATACAAGAAGTTATATTGAGTTTACCATATTTGTGTTATGTGTTATGTGTTAAAGGTATAATAGGATTAAGACTAGTGTGCTTAGTTAAGAGAATGGGACTAGTTGATTAACTAGCTAATTGATTTTAGCATTGTTGATATGCCTTTGATGATATGTGTTCTTGGAATGAAGGTGATTAGTATTGTTGTGAACTAACAAGTTATGTAAGCTTATGTGTTATGAATGAATGATGAGTTAAGTGCTATGATATTAATCTGATAAATGAAATATGACGACTTGTATGTCTTTTACTTACTAAGCTAAAGCTTACGTGTTAAGTTGCAATGTTTTGTATGTTCAATGCGAAGAAGGTAATGTGTGGAATAAAACATAGACGTAAAAGTACTTGTTGATATTAGATAAGTAGTTAAGCCAGATACCGAGCTCGAATCGATGTTGAACCCCCAAGTAACGTAAAAATGGTTTGTAAATGTTATTGTCAAGTGTCAAAGTCTTTTGTTATGGTCTTGTATATAAATGTATGTAAATGGGTCCAAACAAGTATGTAAAATGGGTAAAAAGGGTGTTTGGCTAGTCACCCATCGAATAGTAAAGTATAAGTTTATGGGTTGTTTAGACCACATTTGATTATGGAAATGAAGGTTTATAATGTTTAAATGAATTTTGAAAAGTTGAGTATAATGTCGCGTTCGGGAAGTTTGTTTTCTAGAATAAAGTGTCAAGAATGCGCTTTTGAGTTTCCAAGCGAAAAAAGCCACCTGGCAAGGCTTTTTGCCACCTGGCTTCTCTCCAGCTGCCCGGCTGATTCTCCAGCCTCCCGGCTAGATTGGTCTGCAGATTTGTGAATTTTGTTTTTGCCGTAAAAACCAAACCGTAAGGAGTTAGAATGTGTTCTTTATATCGTTGGAAAGCTAATCGAGTCTATTTTATGTTAATGAAACTTTCAAGGTTTGAATGGTTATGTATTTTGATCATTTTATTAAGGAATGACACAGGTCATTACCAGTCTTGTGTTGGAGCAAAGTTTTTCAATTCTTGGTCAAATTTAGAGTAAAAAAGGGGCGTTTCAACTTGGTATTAGTGCTTCGGTCTAAGTGAAGCAGGTTTCCACTATAGGTTTCCTAAACTTAGACCACTCATAGATTCGTTGGCGTAAGTGTATAGTAGTGCGAAAAAGTATATACCTTAGTTATAAGGTAGATTAAGTGCTTGCGGCGAATAGAATGATGATGCCTAGATACAGAATGATTATGAAATGTGATATATATAATTTTGCCATAGACTAAAGGATTATGAATGCAGCTAAGAATGTGAAACACTTATCGAAGAAGTGTTAAATATAGAAGTATATGTTTATATAATGTAAATTCTATGGTAGGTTATTTAAATATATAAGTGATGTAAGATGTATATGACGATATAAGTTTAAAAAATGCTTGAGCTAAGATAAATGCATAGGATTGTATTTTGATAAGTAATGATGAAAGTATGCAAGTATGAGCTAAGTAAATGTGAAAATGTTTGAATTATGAAAAAGTTGCCTGCGTGAAAATTATTATGTATTGAAAGTAAGTATTAAATGCGGAAATGTATGTTTATGTGATGTGAGGTTTATAGTATGTTGATTATATGTCTAAGTGATGTATGATAATTATGATGGTTTGAGTTTATAAAGTGTTTAAGCTAAGTAAAATGCATAGGGTTACATTTTAAATGAATCATGATGAAAATATAGGAATAAGGGCAAGTAAATAAGAATAGATGCTAGTAAGCACGATATGTAAAGGTATGTCTAAAACATGAAGATGAATGTTACATAGAAAGCATGATAACTTAATCAAAATGTTGAATACGGATAAATGTAGTGAATGAATGATGTTGAAGAAGATTTGCGCAAGAAATCTTAAATGACGCTAAATACTCTAAATGAATGATAAAGAACGAATAGAATCATGCTAATAAATGAAAGAGATGTATTTGATGAATAAAGTGAAGTAAATGATCATATTATAAAAACAACATATGTAAGGTTTATGCGCAAAAAGTTAGGCGAACTAAAATGATGCTTTGGTATAGAAAATTGAATAAGTTGTCCACTTGGGGTTGAAAAGAGAATGATAAATAAAATGTGAAAACGTATATGTATATGTAATACATGAGAATGACAATTATCATTTGGATCTTGTGTAATATAAAGAAAGATGATAAAGTGTAAAGTAGAATGGCTTAAGGCAATAAAAGTGGAAATGAAAGAGTATATGATTAGAAAAGTATGTAAATGATAAAAAGAGTAATGGATGATAAAGTTAAACATAGCTTGGGTCCAATGATTGGTAAAGGTAATGGGCGAATCCCTATGGGGAGAAAGCCAAATGATGAAATGTAAATATACCGCAAGGGTGTGGATAATGGGCAAATCCCTATAGGGAGAAAGCCAAACGATGAAACGTAAAGACCAACATAAGGTTGGTGATACCACAAGGGTATGGATAATTGGAGAATCCCTACGGTAAGAGAACCAAGTTTTCTTCAGGAAAAAGTTAATGAGATTGGATCCAAGACTATAAAAGACGATATTAAAAATGAACGAGTTATTGATATGTGACTAATGGAAAGTAATGAAGACTTAAGTGTGTATGAGTGTTATGTCAAAAGTGTATAAGTAAGATGGTTTATAATCTCATTATTTAAATGGATTGGGATGCCTTTTCATTTAAATAAAGAAATTATGAATCACCGAATCATAAGTTTATATTTCCTTACTTGCATTGATTGGGACGCTTCTCAATGTAAATAAAGAAGTATAGATAAGTGGACTTATGTGTTCTCGGCATAACATGAGAGGAATTAAGGAAGTAGAAAATGAAAGTCTAAAATTAGTTAGACGTCGTGGGAAATAAGATAAGCGAAATAAGAATTTAAGTATGACTTTTACTAGAGACCTTAGGAGGAAGCTAAGTTTCAGACGTTAGGAGTATAGGTTGAAGGATATAAGTTTAAAGTGATGTTATAATATGCCTTATGGCATGGTGTAATGATTATGATGGTCGCTAAGTATTATTAGCACCCCAATGTAAATGTGAAAGGTATAAGACAAAGTATTGAATTTTCTCAAGTGACTTATAATCCTTGATGAAAAATTAACTAATAAGAAGTAAAGAAAGAAAAGTGTTATAATGAAAACGATAAAAGGAATGTCAAGATGATCACGGTAAATAAGAAAGTATAAACTAATGTTGACTTATGATAAGTCAAGATAACGTAATTTCTCAAGTGACATGTAGTTCTTGATGAAAATTTAGAAAATAAATGAATGAGAACGTAATGATATAGAGAAAAAGTTACTAAAATGATAAAATTGGAAATGTTAAATGTCACCTAAATGACGCTTGCCATTAAAAAAAGTGTATATAAGATAGGAATGCAAAAGAAGTAGAACGGGATAAGGATAATTAGAGGTATAATAGTATGGTAGAGTTGCAAAACCTTATAGGTTAATGCAACTAGTTAAGTATATGCTTAAGAATCCTAAGATGAAATATGAGGTCAATGTGATTAATTTTGGTTAATAATAGACGAAGAGATTTCGAGGACGAAATCTAAATAAGGGGGATAGATTTGTAACACCCCAAAACCGGTTTTTAAGTATTTATTTATGATAATGCCATAGAATGAGTTTGACTATGACTTTTATAAGTTTGAAGATGTTATGGGATTGGCTAGTCAACTCGGTAGTCAAACTATAAGTTTATGTATTGTGTAAATGGTTTTAGAAAGATTGACGTGTCACATTTAGGAATGAAAAATATTAGAGGGATCAAAGGTGTCATTAGACCAAAGTCCTAACTAATTTATAACTAGTGTATTCTAGAGTATTTCCTTGGACTTTCTAAACTCTTCCAAGAGTGTGTGGGGGTAACTACACAACAAGAATAGGGAGGGAATCATGAGCTTCCAAATGATCAAGGCTTGATGAATTAGATTAGTTAGTGCAAGTTTTGAGCTTTAGTAATCCTCCTACAAGGTATGTAATCTTTATAGAGTTGAATTCAAGAATTAAGGGTCAGGGTTCTTGAAGTAAAATTGGGGGTTTTAGGTAATTGCTATTCTAAATAAGTATTGAGATGTTTAATAATATGGGTTAAGGTTAATTGATGATTAAGTGTAAGGAAATTAGGGATTTCATCATATGTCAAGGTATGATCATCTAATGATTAAGGAATTTGTTATGATTAAGGATCAATAATGGGTTGTGTAAACCCTTTATGATGATGTTATATTTATGTGATGATAGGTATTTGTAATGATCATCGAGTAGGAATCAAAAATTGATGATGATGGCGTTCTTGATGTTCCTTGCTTGGATTCAAGGTAAGTAATTGACTATACAAGACGTTATATTGAGTTTACCATGTTTGTGTTATGTGTTATGTGTTAAGGGTATAAGAGGATTAAGACTAGTGTGCTTTGTTAAGAGAATGAGACTGGTTGATTAAATAGCTAATTGAGTTTAGCATTGTTGATATGCCTTTGATGATATGTGTTCTTGGAATGGAGGTGATTAGTATTGTTGTGAACTAACAAGGTATGTAAGTTTATGTGTTATGAATGAATGATGGGTTAAGCGCTATAATATTAATGTGATAAATGAAATACGATGACTTATACGTCTTTTACTTACTAAGCGAAAGCTTACGTCTTAAGTTAAAATGTTTTGTAGGTTCAATGCGAAGAAGGTAATGTGTGGAATAAAGCATAGACGTGGAAGTACTTGTTGATATTAGACAAGTAGTTAAGCTAGATACCGAGCTCGAATTGATGTTGAACCCTCAAGTAACGTAAAAATGGTTTGTAAATGTTATTGTCAAGTGTCAAAGTCTTTTGTTACGGTCTTCTATATAAATGTAGGTAAATGGGTCAAAACAAGTATGTAAAATGGTAAAAAGGGGTGTTTTGCTAGTCACCCATCGAATAGTAAAGTGCGAGTTTATAGGTTGTTTAGACCACATTTGATTGTGGAAATGAAGTTTTATAATATTTAAATGAATTCTGGAAAGTTTCGTATAATATCGAGTTTAGGAAGTTAGTTTACCGAAATAGAGTGTCAAGAATGCGTTTTTGAGTGTCCAGGCGAAATAAGCTGCTTGAAAAGGATTTTTGCCGCCCGACTTCTCTCCAGCCGCCCGGTTGATTCTCCAGCCTCCCAACTAGATTGGTTTGCAGATTTGTGAATTTTATTTTTACCGTAAAAACCAAACCGTAAGAAGTTAGAATGTGTTCTTTATATCGTTGGAAAGCTAACTAAGTCTATTTTATGTTAGTGATACTTTTAAGGGTCAAATGGTTATGTATTTTGATCAGTTTATTAAGGAATGACACAAGTTCATTCCCGGTCTTACGTTTGAGCAAAGTTTTTCAATTCTTGGTCAAATTTAGAGTCGGGAAAGGGGCGTTTCAGTTACCACCAAATACAAATGGCAAGAGAAGACGAGCACAATATAGCTTTCTACGCTCCAAAAGGGGTATACTGCTACAAGAAGATGCCTTTTGGACTAAAAAAACACAGGCGCAACATACCAAAGGTTATTAGATAAAGTCTTCAAAAGCCAGATTGGAAGAAATATGGAAGCCTACGTAGACGACATGGTGATAAAAGCATGGATGAGGAAGATATGCTAGCAGACATACAAGAAATCTTTGAAAGCCTATGAAAGATAAACATGAATTTAAATCTCAAGAAATGCTCTTTCGGAATGGAAGAAGGACAATTCCTTAGAACATAGTATCAAAACAAGGCATCAAATCTAATCTAGCAAAAATTCAAGCATTAACAAGCCTTGAACGACCAAAAACCATTAAAGAGGTGCAGAGCCTTAACGACAAACTCGCAGCCCTCAACAGCTTCCTATCTAAGAGTGTAGAAAAATCTCTACCTTTCTTCAAAAGGCTAAAAGGATGCCTTGAGAAAAAAGATTTCACGTGGACAAGAGAAGTTAACAAAGCCTTCGAAGATATGAAGAGGTACATAGAGAAACTACCCACCCTCATGGCACCAAAAGCCAGAGAAAGCCTGATTGTATACTTAGCAGCCTTAAGAGAATGCGTAAGTGTAATTTTAATGGCAGAAAGAGGAAAAGATCAAAGGCCTATATACTTCGTAAGTAGATTACTACAGGGAGCCGAGCTAAATTACCCAATCATGGAAAAACTAGTACTTGCCCTAATCCACGCAGCAAGAAGACTCAAAAGATACTTTCAAGCACATAAAATAATAGTCTTGACGAACAAGCCTATAAGGCTCTTGTTATTGAAACCTGAAAAATCAAAGAGGATAGCCAGATGGGCCATAGTGCTCGGAGAACACTAGATCGAGTACAAGGCTAGAAACGTAATCAAAGCACAAGTCCTTGCAGATTTCTTGGCAGAAACTTAAGAATAGGATGATGAAACGGACTTTAAAAACCAAGAAGAAAAAGGGGGAAACACGGGGTAGAGGCTATATACTGACAGAGCGTCGAGTGATGACGGCTCTGGGACTGGGTTAATGATAGTTAGCCCAGAGGGCATGTAATTTACTTACGCTCTAAACTTCGAATTCACAGCAACCAATAATGAAGTTGAATATGAAGCCGTCATAGCAGGCCTCCGAATCGCAAAAGAAATGAAAATAAAAGAGATCATAGTATTCGTAGACTCACAACTAGTAGCAAACCAAGTAAATGGGTCCTACAAAGAAAAACACCACTACATAAAACAATATCTACAAATTCAAAGGAACTACTAAAGAGCTTCCAACGCTTCGAGGTCCAATACATTAGAATAAATCAAAATAAGAAAGCAGATGCATTGAGCAAGTTAACATCGTTAACATTCGAGCACTTAACAAAGAAAGTACTAGTTGAAAAGTTGGCAAACAAATCAATTTACGGAAAACAAATAGCAGAAGTAGCCACCAAAGAAGAAAACAGCTGGATGACACCAATATTAGAATACCTCATCAGCGGCATTCAACCTGATGACAAGAAATTAATAAGGAAGATCAGAGTAAAGGCTCCAAAGTACCGCATCATCGATGGAATCTTGCACAAAAGATCCTTCCTTACCCCGTGGTTGAGGTGTGTAGGCCCCAAGCAGGCAAGAAGCATGATCAAAGAAATCCACGAAGGATCTTGCGGGTTACACGCCGGACCAAGATCCATCATGGTAGCGATAACAACTTTAGGATACTATTGGCCATCTATGCACATAGATGAAGCATAAATCATCCAAAGTTGTGATGTATGTCTAATTCATTCTCTGGTCTCCAGGCTGCCTAAGCAAGACATGACCCCAGTCACAGCGACATGGCCCCTCATACAATGTGGAATTGACTTTGTAGGCCCCTTGCTGAAGGCTCTTGGAAAAGTAAAATTCCTAATAGTAGCAGTGGATTACTTCACTAAATGGGTGGAAGCAAAACCTCTAGTAAGCATAACAGGAAAGCACGTAGAGAGGTTTGTGTAGGAGCATATCGTATGCCATTTTAGAATGTCACAAATGATAGTATCAAACAACGGGAAACAGTTCAAAGAAGGAGTGTTCCCACAGTTCTGCGAAAGACTCAAAATCAAGCAAACTTTCACCTCCGTATACCACACACAAGCAAACGGCTTGACAGAAGTTACGAATAAGGAAATAGTTAAAAGATTGGAAAAAAGGCTTGAAAGAGCACACAACGGATAGGTGGATGAGCTCCCACAAGTCTTGTGGGCCCACAAAATAAGCAATGGAGAAACATCGTTCAGCCTCACCTATGGAACAAAAGCAGTACTACCCATAGAAGTCAGCATACCAACAAAGAGAACAAAGAAAGTTGATCTCGTGCAAAATGAAAGAGACTTACGAATACACTTAGAAATACTAGAAGAAAGAAGAGAAGTAGCGACGATCAAGGAAGCTGCCTACAAGAAGAAGCTTGAGAAGTACTACAACAAGAAAGTACGACAATCAGTATATAAGCCCGGAGACTACGTTCTCTGGCTAAACAGCACAAGCAAGGTCGAATACACTGGCAAGATGGGCCAACTTGGAAAGGCCCTTACAAGGTGCTAGAGGTAGACGGAAAAGGATCCTATGTCTTAGCGACCCTAAAAGTAAGGGCCATTCAAAGAACCTGGAATGGAGTCAACCTTCAGAAATAATACATGTAAAAAAAGAGTAGCATACGGGAGCTAAAACTCTTAAGGAATATTTGTCGTTTTCATTTCTTAATCAAAGACCTTTATAAAAAGGCAATTATACATGCCACATGCCTACAAACTCTTAAATGAACGAGTACTTTCAACCGCATCCTAAAAGCATTAAGTGTCAATGTTACAAGTCAATGTTTACAAACCAAAAGGGAAAAGAGGACTAGCTACCCTCTAAACAACCTTTAGGTGAAACAGACATAAACGGGAAAGCACGTGCACAACAAGTAAAAAGGAAACTAAGAAGTTTCTAACAAAACCATAACTAAGTATTATGAAATGCCACAAAGGCTCTAAATACATAAACATAAACATGCACAAGAATACAAACATTGTTAAATAGGCTCACAACAGCTTAAAAAGAGCTACGCATAGCTCAAATAGCCACATAATTGTTCAAATGAGGGCACACAAGCACCTCATGGCATGAAAACTATCTTAAGGCTACAAGGACAACAAACCAAAAGAACCAAGTATGGGAAAAGATTTACAATATTAAAGGATGACATTATGAAGGAGGAGCCTCTTGAATAGTTAGGGGATCCACGACAGCCAGATAACTAAGGCTTTCACCGGATTTTTCCACAAGAAGAGAAATGTAAGGAAAGTCAAGCTTGTAAAAAGCCTCAGCAGCCTCATCTAAAACCTTTTCAGCCTCAGGATTGTAATCCTCAACGTCCTTGAAGTCCCAGGAACCCCCTAAACCATGCACCTCATCCAGAGCCTGCGATCTACCAAAGATAATAGCTTTCTACTACAAGTCACCTAGAGCACTATTAAAATGCTCAGAAGAGAGAAGTTTCTTAACAGCCAGAGGAAGGAAATTCCTAACCAACTCAACCTTCTCGAGATCAGCAATTTTAAGCCTGGAAGAGAGAGTGTCGACTTCTTCCCGGAACCTGGACTCTTAAGATAGCAGAGACTCCCTCTTCGCCTCCAAATCTTCACACTTTTTACCAAGGCAACAGAAGGACGCATCCTATCCAACTCCTCAGATAACTTCTTTCAGGAATCCTCAGAAGAAGTGGCCATTGCCCTTAACATCGACAGCTCTTCAAGAATTCTCAAGTTCTCATACCGCAAATCTTTAACAACTTGGCTACTCTCCAAATCCTGATTCTTCCGGGCTCTAGAAAGGTTGTCCTCAAGCTTCGACATCTCATGCTTAAGAAGTCCATTCTTACTCCTAAAAGAAAGAAAGTCACTCTTAAGTTTGGAGTAATCACAAGACATAACCCTGGTTTCATTAGTCAACATATTTCCAATCATAGCAAGATTAAGAGCGTGAACATCATAGACATTAGATAAATCATCAAGAGACAGAGAATCCAATTTATTCTTGAGAGAAGGATGGTGAAGGCCAGAAAGCACGTTATGAGCAAAATAAGCTTCTTTGACATCTAGGTAAGAAAAGAATAACAAGAATGTTACACTCAGAATAATCAATCAAAGAAAGAGAAAATTAAAGGAAAAACAAGTTACCAGGAACAAGGGGCTCTAGACTACTCTCTAAACTTCCCAGATGTCAGGCTAGCACCCAAGGATGCTTCCTAACATCTTTAGGAGCAGTAATCGAAAGAGGAGGAATGCTTCCCACGCACTAGTCCTCCTGGGACCCTCATGCTTTTGCTTTTTGGATTCATGCTTTGAGGAACTACCAACAGCATCAAGCTTAATTACAGTGGCACCCTCTTCAAGTGCAGCAGTAATAGAACGCTTCTTTTTTGAACTTTTAACAACACCAATACCTTGATCAGAAGGGCTATCACTAACAACCGCAAGCTCGAAACCAACGACATCTTGATTTTTAAGGACAAAAGAACTCTTACCCTGGTCATTGTCATCTATAGCTTTTGAATGATCCACAGAAGGACTGTCTACGTCGATAGGTTGGTCTGGTGGCCTCACAGAAAAAGTGGGAGTTTGACTAGGCTTCTTCATAAAGTTTCTAAAAGACATCTCTGAAATAAGAAACAAAAGCATTAATAAAGAAAAAGCAAAACACAAAACAACAAGGTTATGAATTTAATAAAACCATACCCTCCCTATCAAAAAGTATTATGGGAGCACTCAGGGCATACTCCTAATAACTAGCAAGATCATCAAGATACATGATGGGTTCAGGAAAAGTTTGTGCTTCAAAAGTATGACGTGCAAGTCGACTTTACAAAGCCTCGTCAAACGGGCTCCGTAGGATAAGGATAAGTAAAAGTACCAAGGCCATGACAAAAATCGGTGATCAAAGTAGGTCGAGCATTAAAAATAAGAGTCTCTTTCATAAAAATGAACTCAGACTTCCAGTTTGGAATATTGGTCATGGAACTATCAAATATTTAAGGAATGCTAGGACCAGACCTTTTTTAAAAAGTAAGCCAGTCACCAGCAGGACCTGTAGTATAAAGAGATCTAAATAGAGGCAACGTGGGCTCGCCTCCGTAAGCCTTACAGACAACAGCAAAAGTTGTCACTCGAGCAACCCCAAAGGGGTTCAGAAGAGGAAAATGACAATCGAAAAACTCAAAAACATAGAGGCAAAAAGTATTCAAAGGAAGACGAAGGTTGGCAATAGAAAACAAAGATAGACATAAAGAAATGTAACCATCTGAGGCATCAAGAGAAGTTTGCTCAGAAGAAGGAAGTTGAGGATTGTAGCATAAATCAATACCGTATTTCTCAACAAACTCCATAAGATCACTTTGGGTCAGAGAGTAAGTAACAGTAGCCAAGTTTCTTTTAGACATGGCAAGGAAAAAGGAATAAGATGCAAAGAAAAGCAAAGCGACGAACCCATAAGAAAATGGAGAAAACACGCCAGAAAATGATAAAGGCACTACAGTAGAAAATAGTGAATGGGTGAAGAAACGGTAAAAAGTAAGAAGACACGGGTGATGAGGTGTTATTTATACACTTTTTCAGGGTCATTTAACACCCTAACTCATGTAAATATGCTCAAAATATGTGCTTAATCATTTCTTTTTGTATTTTTAGCACTTGGATGACATTTGGAGGAAATACACGTGACTTGGGCTCATTTTGGGAAGAAACAAACGGGTTTACAACTCCACACTAAAATCGATGAAGCAAAGCCATACAACGACTGAAGACGGCGTCACAAAACATTGTNTTCAAATCATAATGAGTATTCATTCAATTATTGCATCAAACAATTTATAGGAACAGTTAAAAGAAACAAGAAAAGAAAGATAACAACGACACACGTAGAATTTAGAAATCAAAAGATAGTCATTTCATTAATCACAAACGAGTCACAAGCTGTATCGTCACACATTACATGTCACCATCTAATGCTATACAACTCCAAGGACTAGTTCTACTAACTGATATCTCAGTTTAGTTAGTGATTTACAAAAGATACTACAAATGATAAATTAATCTACTAAGAGTCACTAGGTGATCCATGTGACTCAGAAGGCTCTCGGTCCCACTAGGAGGAGAGTTCTTTGATTTCTTTCTCGGACGCTCAGTATCCTCATCATCAGATGGCGGCTTAGGAATAACCCTAATGCGAACCATCTCCATGTAGAATCTCTTGTTCCACCCTTGAGACACATGCAACCTCCTCTTAGCCATGTCACGCTCCATAAGAGCCCACTCCAACTTAGTCTCAGTCTCAACCAACCTTGTAGTATACATGATATCATAACACAAGCAAGAGATGATGGGTTGGCTACTTAATCTTAGAGAGAGAAAGTGCAAGACAAAGTATTATCATAAAATGAACAACCAACCCCTTCCCATGGCTAGGAAGGGGTTTATATACATGAGTGTTTATGCCCCAATGGGCTTGAGTATGGGCTTACAAGTGGGCTAAAGGCCCGGCCTAATACTACTAGTCATACGCTTACTTTCTAACTACGAGCTTTGCTATACTAAACAATACACGGGGGTGACCGAGTCTTTTCCATAATCCTAACAATCTCCCCCTAAGGGAGGTCACCCCATAAAATACAATTTGAATAATAGCATTCTAGTTCTTCGACCTTCTGTCAGTAGCTCGTAGTCTTTGATTCTTCATTCTTTGAGATCATTGTACACTATGTAGTGATCCTTGAACTCTGTTCCTTAGACTTGTTTGATCTTTGAGCTTTCTTTGAGATCATCAGCCACAGTAAATCTCTTAATCATCCTTGTTGTGAAGTGTTGCCTTCATGTGATGTTGTGACCTTCGGACCCGCATGCTCACACTTTTCTTGATCATGATACCACTTCTCAGAGTTGCGGAAGCTGTGTTGTAGGTCATTCAGTTGTCATGATGTCTTTACTTGGAAACATTAAGTGTGAGCATTGGGTGGTGAATTGACTCCACTGGAACGAGGTGTCTCCATCTCCATCTTTGCTTGATCCTGTAATAAAACAGTTAGCAATAAAGCTTGGGGGCGAATATGGCTTTGTCATTCGCCCGAGTCTGGTTGGATAAACCTCTAGATCCGTGAGGACCGACCTGTGATCAGGTAGATTCATCTTAAGAAGAATCTCCTTGACAGGATTTCCAGTATAAGTATCAGATCATCTGATGTGTAATCATCAAAATCTCCATACTTGCCTGTTCTCTGTATCGGAACGTCTCAAAGCAGACAGCACGATAAGAGTGAATCGGTTAGTTACTATCTTACCGATTAATGAGAAAACTTGATTTGAAAATCAATCGACGTGTCGTTTGAGAAAGTATTTTGTGACACATCGATAGTGTTTTATATTACAAAATCAAATTTCATCGGAAATACATTTGTTTTGAAAGATATACACAGTCAATGTGCTCGAAAATCAGTTGTTGAGCATATCGAAAGGTTTCCCAAAATGATCTGTCAATTCACAACCTGGAACAAGTTTGATTCACAAGGAATCGCACCATCGTTGCTTTCCATTTGTCACAAGTTTAATCCATAGTGGATCTCACATGTCACCTACCAAGAGCTTGTTTGATGTTGGCTCTAGAAGGATTTCCATCTTCATTGTGAGTACTTTCGTATCACTCAGATGTTCTGGCAATACCCCAAGGATAATGCGAAGGACTCTAAAAATCTTTGCTTGTTAACAAGCTCAATATGGATAAGTGTCCTAACGAGATTTGTGGATGATCTCATGGCTCTAGACTCAATAGTGCATTTTTGGTATTTAGTAGTCGGAGGCTGGAGCAGACTGCCACATTTTCAATATCGTCTAACTCGGAGTGAAAGAGACGATAGAAATGTATTAATCTCCGTGAGAAATGAAACAAGAATCCTTTGAGGGATCTTGAATAGCTAGGGAGGGTTGTGCAGCGTATCACTGGGTCCATGATACTTGTCTTCAATGTCAGCAATCAACCATGTGATTCTGACAGCCAGCATATGTATTCGGACCGGTTTCTGCATCATTGTTTAAGGAGGGCTGCTTTCTTTTCACCCTTTATCTTAACATTTCTTTTTCATTCTTCAACCCCTTCAGTGCTTACCGAGACTTCATTATTAGAACCTTGTTGGGTTTATTCCAGTACTAGCTCTATCTCAGTCCGCATTATTCCCTTATTCTCACATTACTCATTTTGTAATCATACCTAAGGACTTCTACACTAACTAGTGGATTGTCCCTGGGTAGATCCCTCCGGCTCTGGCGGGATCATGGGAACATCTACCTAACCATACCATCCTTATAACTCCAATAAAGTAAATACAGGGTCGGTCTTTTGGTACTGTTCTCTTCGCCATCATATACCATTCGCTCCCCCTTAATATGTGCATCGATATTCAAAAAAGTTTAGAACATATGGAGGAGCCTACACTTGAGATTAAAAGATCACATTTTATATCAGATTTTCATAATTAAATCACGTTTTCTCCCCCGAGCAAAAATTTTAAATCTGTTGAGATTTTGGGTCTCGATTGATTTAAGTTAGGAAAATTTGGGAGAAAGTGTGTCAGGTTTATATAATCCGAATGTGAAACATATAGTTACTTAATATACAAGCCTAAGTGACAGTTTTAGTTACAACATAATAATGTACATATTACAACAACATATAAAATAGACTACCCCTCATTCGGTTCTCTGCAGTAATCAGTAGTCGCCTTCTCGAATCCGTCCACCAACAAAGCTCTCCAGATTCCGAAAGATATGTCTTGTCTTTAGTCGTTTCTGGATAGCGAACATGAAGTCCTTGCTTCTGTCAACATCTTTCTTTGTCCAAAATCTGGCGTTCATCCCTGGATTAGCCCTGTTGATCCGGAATTCCTTGACTCGATAGTCCAATGCTTCATCAATCTGTTGCAAAGTGCCATAACTGAACTTGTGTATTTCATTGAACCTCATGATCATCTGAACCCCGTATTTATCTGTAAAAATAACTGCCCTTGGAGAGTCTATGACGGTGAAATCATGCTTAAACTCAAATCCAGTGGATTCCCATCGAGGTTTGGTGAGGTTTAGCTGCGTCTGGTAACTCTTAATTCCCAATTGGAAGTCTTCTACACGTTGTCTGATAACCAAGTTTCTGGTCCATAGATTGACAGCGGTAGTTAGAATCTTTTTGTCTTCGGGTGATAGGTGGTTCAAGTGACCTTGAAGATTTAACAAGTACAGATCTTCAAAGTCACTTGGGTACATGTATTTAAAGTCCCTTTCTGCTATGACGTATTCTTTGAGATCAGCTCGTCGAAGGACTATCTTCTTCATGTAGTTGTACCCGTACATTGAAAAAACTTTGATTCGGACGACACTTAAGATACGCATATGTGTCCTGACTGCTCGGCGGTCTCCTTCAGATGAGAATCGATCAATGTAGAATCGTTGTCTTTGAAACCACCAGTGAGAGATACCATACATCGCTACGATGTCATACTTGCATTCCTCTTTAATCCAGAACTGATCAGGCAC
>BQNB010028802.1:38707-49106 GCA_026074375.1 Tanacetum coccineum
CCCTTCTACACACAACCCATGTACGCACCACTAAATATACCTGCATATCCAAACCTTGCAGGACCCTTCGTAGATTTCGCAGGCTTTTTAACCCCTTTTGTTTACTCGATCGAGGATTATCCTCTTCCAGACGGACTAAAAATGCCTTCCTATATTGGTTCTTACGATGGAAAGGGGACCCAGATAATTTCTTGCACCTTTTTGAAGGGGCTATCCGCGTGCAAAAATGGTTAATGCCCGTAGCCTGCCACATGTTCACATACACCCTCAAAGATAATGCCTTGCAGTGCCGGGGTTTACACAAAGAGCAACGAATCCCAAATTTTGTTCACGGCTTGAGAATAAGAAGTTTGGTCAAGCATCTCTCCACGGACCTTCCATCCACTTACAAAGGTCTAATGGAGAAGACTTATACATGTGGCTTGTGTTTGTACTCGATATGTGATCTTGAGCTTCTTTAAGATCATCAGTCAAAAGTAATCTCTAATCATTATCTTGTGGACAGTCTTTTCATCATATTATGCTTGTGACAACTAGACCGACATGCTCATACCTTTCTTGACAGTAAAAGCTTGATTAATCATTGTTCTTGAAGTTCCTTTAACTTTAATACTTGATCACTTCAAGAGGACTTTGATATCAGAGTTGTGAAAGCTTTGAAACATATACATGAGCTTTCATGAGGTCTTTAGATGTATCGGTTGAGTATGAGCATACGGTTATGAAGTTGACTCTACTGGAATGAGGTGTCTCCATCTACATCTTTACTTGAACCTGTAATAAAACAATTAGCAATAAAGCTTATGGACAAATATAGCTTTGTTATTCGCCCGAGTTTGGTTGGATTAACCTCTAAATCCTGTGAGGACTGACCTGTGATCAGGTAAATTTAATCCTAAGAAGAAATTCCTTGACAAGATTTCCAATATAAGTGTCGAATCTTCTAATGTATAAACATCAGAATCGCCTTACTTGCCTGTTCTCTTAATCGGAACGTCTCAAAGCAGACAATATGATAAGAGTAAATCGGTTAGTTACTATCTTACCAATTGAAGAGGAGAATTGATTTGAAAATCAATCGACGTGTCACTTGAGAAAGTGTTTTGTAACACATCGAGAGTATTAAGCTTTTATCAATATTCATCAATCGTCAATTCATAATCTGGACCGATTCGATATCCAGTGTCACAAGTTTGACCCATTAAGGATCTCACAAGTCACCTACCATGAGCTTGTTTGATGTTAGCTCAAGCAGGATTTCCATCTTCATTATGAATACATAAGTATCACTCAGATGTTTTGGCAAAACAACAAGGATAATGCGTAGGACTCTTATGATAATGCTTGTATTCACATTGTGTGAATGACAAGAAAATATGGAATAGTGTCCTAATGAGATTAATTGATGATTTCTTAGCTCTAGACTCAATTGTGCATTTTGGTTTTAGTGATCGGAGGCTGGAGCAGACTGTCACCTTTTTAATATTAACTAACACGGAGTGAGAAAGTCAATAGATTAGGTGTTTAGTCTTCGTAAGAAATGAAACAGACATCTTTTGAGAGATTCTGAGTGGCTAGGAAGGGTTGTGCATTGCATCACTGGGTCCATGATGTGAGTCTTCAATGTCAGCAATCATCTTTGTGATTCTGACATCAGATCTATTGACCTGGTTTCTGCCTAAGTGTATGGAGGGCTTCTTTCTTTACACCCTTTATCCTTACATTTCTTTTTCATTCATCAACCCCCTCAGTGCTTACCGAGACTTCATGACTAGAACCTTATTGGGTTTGTTCCAGTACTAGCTCCATCTCAGTCAGCATTATTCCCTTATTCTCACTTTTACTCCTTTTTATGTCATACCTAAGGACTTCTACACTAACTAATGGGTTATCCCTGGGTAGATCCCTTCAGTTCTGGCTGGATCATAGAAACTAATACCTCACCTTACCAACCTTATAACTCTGATAAAATTAAATACATGGTCAGTCTTTTTGGTACAGTTCACCTTGCCATAAAACCAATTGAAAAACTCAATCAGGTACTTGTGATATAACTATCAAAGCTTGTAGTACCTGGATTGTTTTTGAATTTTCATAAATGCTCCCCCTCAACATGTGCATCGATTAAACGAAAATGTTTAGCACAAGGAGGATGGAGTATACACAAGAGTCCACAAAATCACATTTTTTATCAGTTTTCATATTTAAATCACATTTTCTCCCCTTATCAAAAATTTCAAATCCTTTGATATTTTAGATACCAATGGATTTAAATATGTTGGAAAAACTGGATGAAAAATGTGTTGATTAATCACAAGCCGAATGGGGAACATATTAATGTTCCCCCTTAATCTATGAGAGATTTTGTTAGTGTCAGGTATGATTGGTTTGAAAGATTTTGAATTTAATAAAAAATTCATGAAAAATTCATACACTGACACATAACACTAAATACAACACTACTCTATAATGTACAAGATACAATATATACACCACAAAATATATTGACATGAATGTAGAGATGATGTGCTCATTCGGTTCTTTGAAGTAGTATGTAGTCAATATCTCGTACGCGACCTCCAACAAAGCATTCTAAGTTCCAAAAGATCCTTTTGGTCTTGAGTCTCTATTCAATGGCATGTATAAATTCCTTGCTCCTTGTGACATCCTTAGCAGTCCAGAACCTCGTGTTTATACTCGGATTGAACTGATTAACCTTGTACTCCTTAACTCTGTAATCTAGTGCTTCCAAAATATTTATCAACGTACCATCATTGAATTTGCAAATCTCATTGAACCTCATGATCTTCCGTTCATTGTTACTGACATGGAACACAACTCCACGAGGCGTCTCAATGATTGTATAGTCATGCTTGTATTTAAAGTATGTTGCATCCCATCCTGGTTTAGTGAAATTTAGCTGTTTTTGGTAGCTCTCAATGCCGAGCTGGAAGTCTTTAACCCACTATTGAATCACTAAGTTATGTGTCCACAGATTAACAACAATAGAAAGCATACATTTATCTGAGCCAGAAAGATGATTATGATGACCTTGTAAAAGCAGCAGATTCAGGTCTTCAAAGTCAGCGGGATACAAGTTTTTGAAGTCCTTTTTTGTAATCGTGTATTCTTGATAATCAGCTCTGCACAATGTGATCTCTTTCAAGTAGTCATACCCGTAGCGAGAGTAGGCTTTTACACTAACAACACTGAGTATACACATGTGAGTTCTGACTACCTTGCGGCTTGAGTCAGTAGTGTGTCGGTCAATGTAGAATTCTGATGATTAAACCACCAATGAGAGATACCATAAGAGGCAATTATGTCATAGGTGCAGACATCATTGATCCACATATGCTCAGGTACGAGTAGTTTAAGTCTAAAGTCATGATAACAAGCAGCCTTCATCTTGGAAATTGACCGAGCTGGTCCGCATCCATTACTGCCATATCGAAAATAATCCAAGTATTTATTGAAAAAGAATTGAGTTTGAATAGTGACATGACCTGGTGGACCACTAAGAGGCAGAGGTCTGTTAATATCAATCCTGACTTGATCACCTTCTGGATTAGTCCAGTCAATCTGATCTGTAAGCATCTTGTAGCACTCTTCCATCTGGAACTGAAGATGAACGACGTCTGGGTAGAAATCTTTAACGACTTCATAAGCTTGACCTTTAAAATCTGCTTGAGTAAGCTCGGTCTTCCCATCTTTTGGTAATACCAGTTCATAAACGTCTGCATATCCCTAGTCTTGTCAAGTAACGAGTTCTCTGCCGGGGCTTGATACCTGGTAGCTAAAGCATTGGCCCAGTTTTCACAGCATCAGGAATGTGGGATGTAGGAATGACCCAGGTAGGTTCTGGAGTGGCTGGCCTGTCTTCCTCTGGAATAGGCTTCAACCATTCTGGCCTTGGTGTGTTTTTTGGAAGATGTGCAGAACCAGTGTCCTATGAATTAGATATATTTGTAGTTCCTTGCATTGGTATGTCTTCGACTGGTTGTTCTGAATAAGGACCGAACTATTGCTTAGAGGAGCTTGAGGGAACATTTCATGTGTCAAACGTCTTCTAGGTAGATGACTGTGGAGCTGGGAGCTGTGATGATCCTGAAGCGCCAGTGTCATGTCATTTCTTTTTGCTGAGATCAGAATCTGGTGGAGGAGAAAGAGGATCTTGATCATCACGTCATCTCTTGCGAGACTTGTCCCGTTTAGCAAAGAATTCGTCCCTCTGTGCCCGTTCCATAGATGCCTCTAGAGCTTCATAGAGTGCGATATGTTCTAGAAGTGATTTGTAAGAACCAGTTTCAAACATCCTTTGGTGAAGCATTTCTTTCATGTCAGCTTCGAGCAAGTCTATGAAGCGATCTCTAAGGGGAACTTGTAAAGCTATTTGTACCGCCTCTTTGACATTTTCATAGACAGCTTCATCAATCTTATGAGGAAGATCCCTTAGCTCCAAAGTGAAGACCCTAGATCCAAGATTTCAAGTTGTGTTATCGAGATTCTTGTTATTCTGCTCTAGCTCAAAGAATTTCTTTTCAAGAGCTGTGACACATTCAGCTAACTCTGATTTAGTTGTGCTTTTTTGTTGTGGAGGATGTGGAAGGGTTGTTGTTGTAGTCGTTGTTGTTATTGTAAAGATTGGTGCTTAAGTGGTAGATGATGCAGGTTTAGGAGGTAAGAGGTCAATTACTGGTGTGGAGAGTGGAGGAACTGAGGAAGACGATTGATAAATTGGAACAGTGACCATGATGACCACTTCTGCTTCCACATTGAATTTTCCTGATTCATCATCAGTAGATTTGTCATTAATGAACTTGTAGAGCTATTTGTACCGCCTCCTTGACATTTTCACAGAAAGCTTCATCAATCTTATAAGGCGGATCCCTTAGCTCCAATGTGAAGACACTAGATCTAAGATTCCGAGTTGTGTTATCGAGATTCTTGTTATTCTGCTCTAGCTTAGAGAATTTCTTTTCAAGAGCTGTGACACGTTTAGCTAACTCTGATTCAGTTGTGATTTATTTTTGTAGAGGAGGTGGGAGGGTTGTTGTTGTAGTCATTGTTGTTGCTGTAAAGATTGGTGCTTGAGTGGTAGATGATGCAGGTTTAGGAGGTGAGAGATCAATTACTAGTGTAGAGAGTGGAGGAATTAAGGAAGACGCTTGATAGATTGGAAAAGTGACCATAGAGACCAATTCTGCTTCCACATTGAGTTTTCCAGGTTCATCATCAGTGGATTTGTCATTAATGAACTGATCCCCAATAGCATATGCATCCTTTAGATTCTTCATTAACGATAGAGTTCCGGTTGAACTTAGTGGATCCTCTAGGATGACATGTTCATCAGTCGGAAACTTCAAACTTTCCTAAACCTTAGGGTACAAATCATGCATAAACTCATCATGTGTGGGCTTAAGGTTTGGTCTAACAAGAGCCACACGGCATATTCCATGGTCTGGTCCAGCCTGGTCTTTATCTATGAGTACCTGCTCTGGTAAAGGTTGAGACTCGTAAGTTTTACCAGAGTCTAATCCAACCTGGTCTTGATCAAGTTCCACAGTCTTTTCCTCGACGTTCTCCATTTTGTCCACATCTTCTCCTAGATCTTCAGTAATCAGTAATATCTTTGTATCACCTCCACTGTTTGTCTTATCTGATCTAGCACCTATTTCAGCATCTGTAGAACATGAAGAGTCACGAACAATATTGGCAGATGTGTCATCCAGTGGTTATGCAGAGGGTCCAGTTGATGCCTCTTTAGTAGTTAAAGCCTGCCTTTAGAGTATGAATTGGTCCGTGGTTGTGTGTAGGGCTAGCAGAGATTGGGCAACTTGTTCTTTAGTGACAATGGCTTTACCCTTACCTTCTACTACAGGGAGTAGTCGGGTGGCCTCTGCAACAGGTTCTCGAATAGCCATACCGCCAACATGTGCTTGACTTTGTGCCTGAAACGATTCCAGACTCATCAGAATAGCACGTTCCATATCAAATTCTTCACCTTCATCTTGATGTTCGGGTTCAGGTTCAGGTTCAGAGTGAGCTGGTTCTTTATCGGTTCATCAACCAGCTGGAAAGAACTCTTCACGGTACAAACTTTTGCAACTTTATCCTTGCTGGCCGTTTGTAGAGGTGTAGCTTTGGTTGACTTCTCTTTAGCAGGTTTCGTCTTGGGCGGCTTAGCAGTAGAGGGCTTAGATGGTTTTTCCTTGGCAGGCTAGGTTTTGATACAGGTGCTGGTTTGCTTGACTTTTCTATAGCAGACTTTGACTTGGGTTGTTTGGTACTTACTGTCTTTTTCTTTCCTTCCTTTTCGGCTGTAACCATCTGATCATGCTTTGCGTCCATTTCCATATAAGCATTGTAGTATGGTGCATTCCTGATATTGTTCGAGATCAGCTCGTTGGGAATTGGCATTCCAAAGACTTCATCAACTTCGCATTTGAGAACAAATTTGAGATTACCAAGTCTGAAATCTTCTTCAGCAAGATGAAATGGAGATGTTGATCTTTGGTGAATATTATGAGTTCTTCCCAAGTGACAGATAATTAACTTTGTGAACCGACAATACAGAATAACATGAGGCTTGCCTTTCCTGCCCTTCTTCGTAGGACTACCTAGATTTTCCTTATTAGTAAGAAAGGTCTGAATAGCTTGTACAAATTCCTCCTATATAAGTTCAGCAAAATCAACATTTATACTTGTGATTATACCCCAAAGCATCTGAAGAACTAGGTATCTGGGTCTATCATACCCAGAAGTCTTTTCTGTGAGACATTGATTAATCATAGACAAAATGGCTCTCCAGGGCTGATACAGGTTATTCACCGCCATTCTTGACACAAAGTGAAAATCCTCTGTATACCTCAGCTCATTCACAAAGTCTATAATAGCATCACCTAATGGATGTGACATGAATTGTTGAGCTTGATCAATAGGAGTTATCTCTAAAGCCTCCCTTAGAAGATTAGCATCCAATGTGAATCGGGTTTCATCCAGCTGAAAACTGTAAACACCAGTCTTTGCTTCATATGCCAGTGTATTCTAAAACTATTGAATGTAGATAGCTGGAATGGAAGTTGAAGCAGTGAATGCTCTGAAGAAGTTTGTGTTTTGCAAGATATCTACAGAGATCTGAAAGATTAGATTCTTTTCCTTCTTTTGAAGATCCAGAACAAAGTTGCTCTTTCCAATGGGCACCCATGCAGCAAATGGAAGTATCTGTTCATCAAATCATATGGGAGCAGGAGCTGGAACATTCTTATCAGCCATATTATATGCACAGGGATATCAACAAAGACAGGCAGACATGACATATATCTTGATGTTAGATGAGAACATTAACATGCTTCGTTTGATTATGGTGAGATTAAGTCTACGTTGGTCAAGGATATCTGATGAACACAGACAAGTTAACAAGTCACCCATGCAGCCAATAGGTACCCATGCAGCAAATGGAAGTATCTGTTCATCAGATCTTATAGGAGCAGGAGCTGGAACATTTTTATCAGCCATATTGTCTGCATAGGGATATCAACAAAGACAGGCAGACATGACATATATCTTGATGTTAGATGAGAACATTGACATGCTTCGTTTGATTATGGTGAGATTAAGTCCACGTTGGTCAAGGATATCCGATGAACACAGACAAGTTAACAAGTCATGGATAGGTGTTAACGAGGTAATTGTACCTTTAGATTAGGCCTTGAGAGGGTATTGGGACTAATGGGCCAAAACTTTAAGATTCTGGCCTAAACCGCTACCCACTTGGCACCAAACCGCTGTGAGGATAGTTAATCAAACTACAAAGGAGAGGAATGATCAAACCGCTATGTAGGGAAATAATCAAACCGCTATGTAGCGGAATGATCAAACCGCTATGACCAAACAGCTATGAATATATTATTCATTTTATTCAAACCACTATGACCAAACAACTATGAATATTTTATTCATTTTAATCAAACTGCTATGACCAAACAGATACGAATATTTTATTCATTTTAATCAAATCGTTATCAGTTAATAAAAATTTGAAATAGCGGTTTGGATTATTTTAATAATAAAAATAATCTTCATCAAACCACTACCTCGTAGCGGTTTGCCTGCTCAAAATAAAATATTCATTTATCATTAAACCGCTATCAGGCATACTTAAGCAAACCGCTATCAAGCAACTTAAAGTAAACAACTATTAGGAATTTTTAAGCAACCCGCTATCAAGAAAATTTTATCAAACCGCCATTAAGAATATTCATCAAACCGCTAACAGCTACCTAAGATGCAAACGCATTCAAATACTAACTTAAGCACTAAGGGACATACATTCAAGGCATACCATCAATTCCTTAAGCATATGCAATATATCAAAAGCACGATATAACAACAAACTACATCAATTGACTTTCAAAAGTCAAACAATACTCAAAAATCATCATATTGCACCAGTAAGAGATTTAGGATCAAACTTGAACATCAAATTAGCATCATCTATTCCTAAACAGCATTTCCTAGCAATAAAAACACTAATCTAAACACTCTATGGCATTTCGATTAAAAAACAAGTTTAACCTAGATCATGGCATCATATTGTAATAGATTTATCCTAATCTAGCCCTGATCGAGTGTTCTCTACACCCATCCACACCTATCCCACCTATCAATAACCATTTCCAAGCATCATTTATCATTTAGATCAAAAACTTGGTCGAACCTTGTGATTGGTCGTGATTAAGAATGTTTTAGATCAATTCCTTTAATCTATGTTATCATCTAAAGGTAATGAACGAAGTTTTATGATTACCTTAGCAAGAAAACTTCGGAAATCAAGAATCAAATGATGTCGTTCTAGGTAGCGGTTTGCGTGGAGAAAGAGATTGATAAGGTGTGTTTGACTAGTTTTGTAAGGTTTGACCAAAATGTCAAACCGCCACCTATTTATACTAAAGGTTTAGAGATTTAATAGATTTGGTCCCTTAGGTTTCTCACAATCTTAATCAAGAAGAAAAGAAGAGAGAAGTTGGAAGAATTTTAGAGAGAGAAACAAGAGAGAGAAAATAAGAGAATGGGTGATTTACTTGCAAGTGAAAATTATAAATGAGACCTACACCCTCTCCATCCTTAGAGAGGGGTATTTATAGTTAAACCATGAGGCTTACATACCTATGGTATTTCTACGGGCCGGGCTCGGGATTACTTAGGCTTACGCCCGATACACGTGACCAATTAGCTTACATAAATGAGCACGTTTACCCGTTCTAGCCTATTACAATGTTACATAATTAAATGACTAAGACTGAATATTCTTAATGAAAAAACTTCCTTGTTCGACTCCATATTTAAGGCTAATAATCTCCCCCAAAGTGAGTTCATTATGACACTCCTTAATGAGATCAATGAGATTGCTTTTGTCATTAAGCTCTTGTGATCTTTATCTTTGTCTACGTTGTAGGCTTGTTCCTCCATGCTATGTGATCTTTGATCTTTAGCCTTTGTCATTGTCTTTCAACTTCGTCTTTACGTCCGAGATCTTTAAATCTTTATCCTTTAATCTTGATCGTCTTTGCCGCCTTGTGATCTTGTATCTTGACAAACATGCTCATACTTTGCATCATCTTGAAAGCTTGCTAATAATCTCCCCTGACAATCATTGTCTTGATAATATTGATATCTTGAAGGAAGATCTTGAATATCAGAGTTTGCAGAAGTCTTTGTCTTTAATTCTTGAGCTTTCATGATTCTTAAATCTTGATGCTTATAGTATGTCTTTGTAGTTTGAGCATGAGCATGTGGTAATGAATCCGACTTCAGTTGAAATGAGGTGTCTCCATCTCCATCTTTATATGAATCCTGAAATAAAATAGTCAGTAATAAAGCTTATGCACGAATATGGCTTTGTCATTCACCCGAATTTGGTTAGATTAACCTCTGGTTCTGTAAGGACCAACCTGTGATCAGTAGATTCAATTTAGAATAATCTCCTTGACATGATTTCTAGCTTTAAGTGTAAGATTCTCCAACACAGATGTATTAGATTCACCATGCTAGCTTGTTCTCAATATCGGAATATCTCAAAGTAGACAGCATGATATGAGTGAATCGGTTAGTTACTATCTTACCGATTGAGTCATCACATCATTTACTGGAACAAGTTTGATTCACATGGAATCGCACCATCATTTCTTTCTAGTTGACACAAGTTTGATTCATATAGAATCGCACAAGTCACCCACCAAGAGCTTGTTTGATGTTAGCTCAAGCAGGATTTCCATCTTTACTATGAATACTTAAGTATCACTCAGATGTTCTGGCAATATCACAGGGATAATGCGTAGGACTCTTGTTAACAGCTTGTGATGAACTTGATGATGTTCAACAAGTGTTTGTAATGGAA